>JAVJIF010008588.1:25000-212114 GCA_038442645.1 Agave tequilana
TTTCAAAAATCTTAGTTTCAGAAAATACGGATTTTGGTTTAGGGCAAAGTTTCAAGAACAAAAAAAATGGTTAAATTGTTTGAAATATTTGTTGAATTTTTATCACACATATTTGTATTTCAAAGATATAATAAGAACATATTTTATGGAATTTATGTATATTTTATGGGATTTTTTAATAGCCAAAAATATAAGTTTTTAAATCTTATAAATGTTGACCAGGCTGTCTGCCAGTCGACCGGACCGGTCAACTAGAGCAGAAGTCTGTCGACTGGACCGGTCGACCGACGTGCACAGGACATGCACGCAGCCAGGGCTGGTGGGCCAGTCGACCGGGCGGTCGACCGTCCAGAGAGCTCTGCTATCTGGAAATAGCCCCGGTCGACCGGGCCGGTCGACCGACAGAGAGCTCTGCTCTCTGTATCCAGTCTCGGTTGACCGGGCCGGTCGACCGGAGGCATAACGGTCAGAGATCTGACTGTTGGGGCCGGTCGACAGGGCGGTCGACCGGAAGGGTAAATCTGCCCTTTTCAGCTGCCAACGGGCAGATTTGAATTGGGGCTATAAATACCCCCATTTGAGTTTGTTTTCAACAAGTTTTTCAAGAACAAATTTTCTCACCTTTACAATTGTTTTAATACAAGTTTTTAAAAGAGTTTTGGGTTTAAAGATTTTATCTTTATTTGTTTTAAAGGGTTGGAAAAATCAAGAAAAGAAGAAGTCATTGGGATTGATTTTTGATCTTCATTTCTAATATATTCTAGAAGTTTTCACAAGAGTTTTTCTTTGTGTTTTTATTTTCAAACTTTTTATTTCTCACACTTGAGCTTATCTATCTATCCTATCTATAGGATCATTGTTTTGTGAGAAAGAATTGGTTTGTGGTTGAGATAGACCACCAAGTTGTTAACCTTCTATTCATTGTGATATCCCACTAGTGAGAGGTGATTGTATTGATATCCCTCTAGTGAGAGGTGACTGTGAAAGTGGTGTTTGTATCCCTCTAGTGAGAGGTGGAGATTGAGTTGGAATCTCACAAGTGTGAGGTGATTGTTGTTGGTGTTGGCTTTGTGCCTATCCCTCACTTGTGAGGTTGATATTGCGTTGGCTTAGTGCCTTGCCTCTTAGTGTAGAGGTTGTATTGGTTGAGAGAGTAGTTGTGTACTCCGGGTTTGTATTTACCCAAATCCTCAGTGGAGGTTCCCTGTGTGGGAAGTCCTGTGTGGACGAGTTAGTGGAAATCCTTCTGTGTGAAGGTGGGGACGTAGAGCTGTATGCTCGAACCTCGAAACATATCATTATGTTTGCGTTTGATCCACTTTCTCTAACCTCTCTTTTATATTGTGCCTTGTATTGATTCATATTGTCATATCATACTTATATGCTTAGTATTGATTGTGTGTGCGCCTCACTTGTGTTTAACTAACTGAGCTTCATATAGCACTTCAACTCTTATTCAGAGGAATCAAGAGGAGTTAATCCAGAGCCATTCACCGGGAATTCGGTTACACTCTTTGGTTACACTAAGTGCATGCAATTAGTCTTTTAATTCCGCATCATTTGTCATTAGATTAGTCTTACACCTATTCACCTCCCCTCTAGGTGTACTTTCAATTTGTATCAGAGCCTACGCTCCTGATATTAGGTTTAACCACCTAGAAGTGTGATCTTAGTTTACTAATCTATAGTTGTATTTGCACACATTGTTTACACTCATGGATTTCATGATCCCTCCTATGTTTGATGTTTCTAACATCGACATATGGAAGATTAAGATGAGTATGTATCTCTAGACCATAAGTTTGCATGTTTTCCTTGCTTAATAAAGAATATCTGTGTATAGTTTCTGTGTATAGTTTCTCATTGTGATTCCGCTTTTACAGTGTGGAATACTTTGACCTCCTCCGAGCTTCAAACACCAAACATTATGGAGAAGGAATCTAGTGGAGAAGAATCCGAAGAACGTTGCTACATGGTCCAAGGGAATGACTCCCTTGAGGTATATTCGGAATCTCAACTAGATGATTGTGCTAGTTCTTCAGGAGATGATATTATTGATGCCGATGCATTAAATGAAGAACTTTCTATTGTATGTGAAAAATTACTTGAAAAATATAAAGCTTTGAAAAAAAAGTTTTGGACTTAACAAAGAAAATAAGAATTTGTGTTCAAAACTTGATTTGGCTTTGCAAGAAAAAATAGAGATTTCTAATGAAAGAGACTCATTGAAATCTCAACTTGATCTTGCCCTAAATGAAAACAAGATTTTGAAAAATAAAAATGATTGCAATGTTGTTTTGAAGAAAAATGAGGATTTAACTTCAAAACTTAATTTTGTTATAAAAGAAAATGAATCTTTGAAAAAGAAAATTTCTTCTATTTCAAAAGAGCTAGATTTGATTTCTAAAAAAAATATTTCTTTGCAAAATGATATTGATTCACATGTTTGATGCTAGTGTAGCTTCATCATCTAGCATACCTATTGCATGCACCTCTTCTTTCATGATTAAAAATGATATTTGTATACTTAAGAAGAGTGTTGATTGTTTGGGCTCCACTTTGAGCCAATGTGTCATGAACCACTCACGTTTGGAATCTATGTTTTGAAAGAAACAAGTTTCACCTATGCATGCACACAAACCACGACATACACATGCTTCCCACGTTCACACTCATAACACTTTGTATGCTCATGTGTATACACATTGTGGACGTAAGGGCCACCTTACTAAGTTTTGTTATGAAAGAATACATCATGTAAATTTAGCAAATAGATTTGTTTGGGTTAGGAAAGGAGCTAACCCTCATGGACCCAAAAGAGTATTGGTACCAAAATTCACTCCTATGGTATTTGATGTAGGTGTGGGCTCTCGCTTAACATGAGAGCATTGGTGGCTTGAGGTAGATGCATTCCGAGCTAAACGGTGACTATTTTGGATGCATCACTTTCAAGGGGAGTTTAGTGGGAGGACCACCTTGGTTTGGAGACATAGAGATGTATCCTCACAGTTTGGTAACGATCTCTAACTCCTATTTATGTTTACATGCTTCATTATTGATTTTAGCATGTTTTTTTGACGTTTCATGATTATTATGATAAATGTCATGATAATTAGACTTGTGACATACATGTATAGTATTTAAGATACACTCATGTTCATATGGATTATTACTTTGTGTTCTCACTTTACTTTAGCTATCATGTATATCATGACTCTAAAAATGTGCATTCATATAATAATCATATTTATGTTTTGTTTCTATGCTTCATGATTTGATTACATGTTTAGATGTTAGTTTTCATTAAAACTTGAGTATATACTTGTACAACTAGTGAGCCACAAATATGTTATTAAATGTTTGTGCTTGATTGCTCATTTCTACTCATTAGATGTACTAGTATAGTCTAGTTTTGATGATTCATATATTTTGACTTGTATTCTCTACTTTTGTACATGTTTCCATGATGATATGTTTTAGCTTCATGTATATGTTAAATATTTGAAACTATTGGATATACATGTATACCATTAAGTCATTTTGTATTTCATGCAAATCCTTATTATAGACTCATTTGTGTTTATGGATTTGTATGTATACATTTAGATTTAGACTAAACATATATATGTCTTGAAGTTGTATTATTGAAAATTAAATTTTAATGATTTTCGTGTTTTCGTTTATAAAGGAAGTTCATATTGAGCTTATTGCCTATTTCCATGACTTTGTATTTCACATTATACTTGTACACTCACATCATTCTTATTTGCTCATGATTTGTTTTCATGAGATTATATGAGCTTTATTGCTATTTGAGTGTTGATTGTGTGATTTTTGTTGGCCGAAGGTTACAATCACCTCTTTTATTGAGTTTTGATGATTACAAAACATATATAGTTATTTTTACTAATCATGTTTATTATTTAAGTGTGTTTCAGGGTTCTAAGGATTCATGTAGTGTTCTTCCCTAAAGGAAGGTTGTTTTGACTCAAGTCGGTTCATTTCGGGTTAAAGATACAAGATTTTGAGGATCACATATGGAGGAGCCCACTTGAAGACTTTGTAGTCACCTAGAACCTATGTAAGACTTAGTTTGTTAAAGTTTGAGGTTGTGGTAAATTGGCTCAAGAACACATACACATTGTCAAAAATACAGTTTCTAGTTTTGGTATTTGATTTAAGTTCATGCCTTGATTTCTATACATGATTTAAATTTTTAAAAATTTATATCTTGTTTATATCATGTATATATATATCTTTACAGCATGATACTTAGTCTCATATCCTCACAAAATTATTTTGAAAATTTTCCAAAGTTCAACAAAAATCCCATATGAAAATCTGTTTCAGGCCTGGCGGTCGACCGGATCCTTTCCAGGCTTGGTCGGTCGACCGACCGGTCGACCGTGTCTTGTGTCCAGGGCGTGCACGTTTTGTGCACGTCTGTCAGTCGACCGACCGGTCGGCCGACTGAAAGCAGCTTGCTCTCTGTTTTTGGCCGGTCGACCGAGTCGGTCGACCGATAGCTCAAAATGTTTTTCCCCTTTGGCGTCCGGTCTGTTGGTCCCGAGATGATGTCAAATGCGGAACTATCTCTGTTGGCAATTATAGATCTAAAAATGCCCAAGTCAACACAAAACTAAAACAAGAAGGATTAACGTTAAGCAAATAAATAAACTTGCAAAAAGGAAAATAAATCTCAGAGAATAGACAAATGCAAACAAGAGTGATTTATCCTGGTTCGGTCCTTGTGACCTACATCCAGTCCCCAAGCTACCCGCTTGAGATTTTCCTTTATCCTTAATTTTGTACACCCAAAATCACAACCATGCACACCACTTGACAAATCTCCTTTGCCAAATGTGTACACCTTCTCTTCCACCAAGAGAACACCTTCTCTTCCACCAAGAGAACAAACTTCACCTTGTACAGCTGCCTCTACACCAAGAAGCCACCCGTGTACAATGCTTGCTTTGAGTATTACAACTTTCCTATAAGCCTTGGTATTGTGTATGAACGTGGACAAGGTCTAGTATAGGAGAAACTTCAGAGAACTTCACAATGGAAATGACTTTGGTGAAGAACAGAAGTTGGAAAAACAGTTTTCAGATTTTGACAGAATTTTTGCTTTGGAAAACTGAAGATTTTTCTTAGTATTTGGCCTTTGGACTAACCACCCTTTATATAGCTGAAGACTAGGGTAAGTTAGGGTAGTTATAGGAGAAATTAAAATGATAGGAACGTTGGAAAACGTTGCACAAAAGACCAGATAACAAAAATTGTCCAACAGTCAGAAACTGCCTATAGTCGACTTGCCTATTGAGTTAGTCGACTATACTAGGCAATTTTCCAAAGGTTAGTCGACTAGGTTTGAGTATAAGTCGACTAGGTCAAGATAAGCTCGAATGACAGGTTTCTGGATAACTGAATCAAGTCGACTGCAACTAACTTTCAAGTCGACTGGACCAGCTATTAGTCGACTAGGGGGAAGGGATTAGTCGACTACAAATACTATTAGTCGACTATGTTTGACAGTCAAGTCGACTAATGCACAAACAGAGAGTTGGGTTTCTTTTGGACACAAGATTAGTCGACTAGGAGTTTGGGTCAAGTCGACTACACAAGTGATTAGTCGACTAATAGGGACTATAAGTCGACTATAAGTGTATGATATGTGTGTGTGTATCAAGGCTTTTGACATGCTATTACACAATTACAAACCACATCATATCAACTCTCTTTGGGACATCTTGATCATGAAGAACTCTTGATTCGTTGTGTGTTAGAGCTCCAAATGAAATGCTTCACAAAGTCTTCATCAAAACAAGTTCCAACATTCTCCCCCTTTTGATGATGACGCTTTGTGTGCACAAGTGCTCCCCTTGCAGAAAATATGTTATATTTTCCTCCCCCTGCAGAAATTGGGTTATAACAAATATGAAAAGACTTTGTTCTCCCCTGCAACAAATATATTAGTATATATATATATATATATATATATATATATATATATATATATATATATATATATATATATATATATATATATATATGTTCTTATCAATTTTTACATGGTACCTGCAAGATAAACGTTAGATGGTACCAAACATAAAAGAACATATTAACCTTTAGGAGTCCAAATCCATTTAGAATTTGGTTTCCACCTGTTAGTATACACATAGTTACAAGAATCACATATATCATGAATGTATGAAGTAATATATGTATTTTTATCATGAAAACTTAAATTCTTAGGAATCCATATAAACTTTGTCTTAATTCTTTTTGAAACATGATTAGACTTTCTTTTCACATATGAATTACTAACATATGAAGACTTTTCATTATATCCAATACCATAATGATTATCATGTGACAACTTCTGAAAAGAAAATAAATCATTCAATTTTTCTTTTCCTTTATTGAACTTAGTCACATTTTGCAAAAGATCTTCATATTTCTTTTTGAAAACTGAAATATCTTTATCTTAAATAGAAATCCTTTTATTCAAAGATTTAGTTTCCTTTTTCAGAAAAATGTTCTCTTTTATAAACTTCTCATTTTCATTTTTCAAAGATGATATGACTTTTTCAAACTCATCTTGTTGAGAATTTATAGAAGAATATTGTAAAGCATAACATGAATTTTCCTTTAAAAGTTTTTCATTTTCTTTGATAAAACTTTATTTTTCAATTTTTCATTTTTCAGATCAATAAACAATTCATGAAATGCATCAGAAAGTTCAGAAAATGATACCTCATCATCTTCTAGTGCCATGTAATATAGGTTGACACGTTCAGTGGTTTCTTCTTTATCCGAGGAAGATGAATCACTGTATTCTGATGATGCTTCGTAGTTTTTTCTTCTTTCTAAACTTTTTGCTCTTGTATTTTTCTTTCTTCTTGAGCAAAGGGCAATCCATCTTCATATGACCTGGTTTATTACAATTAAAGCATTTGAATTTACCTTACTTTAGAAATCTCCTGAATTTCTTTGAAAGCATTGCCATCTCCTTTTCATCGTTATTGGAATCATCCATGTCGGAAGATGCATGGAAGGCAATTTCTTTCTTCTTTGAGTGGTGTTGTCGTTCGTCCTTCTTTCTTTCTTCTAACTGCACTTCATATGCCATTAGATTACCGATTAGGTTTTCTAATGTCATAGTTGAGAGATCATTCGCCTCTTCAATAGCGGTTGTCTTCTTCTCCCATTCTGGTGTAAGTGCACGAAGGATCTTCCGAACTCTTTCAACTTGGGTGTAGTCCTTTCCAAGAGATGCTAATGAATTGGTAATGTCGGTGAATCTTGTAACCATTTGGGATATGGTTTCATTCTCCTCCATTTTGAATAATTCAAACTTGTGGATAAGAACAAATATTTTAGATTCCTTAACTTTATTTGTGCCTTCGTGTGTTACCTGAAGAGTATGTCATATTTGATGTGCAGAAGTGGCTGTTGACACACGGTTGAACTCTTCTTTGGTTAAGGCATAGAACAAGGCATTCATTGCTTTGGCGTCAAGGTTCGCGTTCTTCTTTTGATCTTCACTCCAAGCGTTGTAGTTGGTTGTGTTGGCCCAAAGGCCTTCCATTCTAGTTTTGATGATGATTAACTCATGTAGTTATGTTTACTAATAATCTTGTGATTTTAGTTTCAGATCATTAATCAAGATGTTAGTTTGGTGATAGCTTCAAGAAGAGGGTTTTGGAAACTTCACAAGTGATTCCAGGGCTCAAGCTTCAAGAACACACATTGCCTAGCCCATGGATGGAGTTTTGGATCGGGTCTACTTGAAGATGGAGATCGTCAAGAAGACTTAGGTATCCATAGTTTAGATAGTGTGTTTAGATCCATTTGTAAAGATAAGAATAGTTGATATGCTCAAGTGCACAACACACACGTTTTATGGTTTTTCGGTTTTTAGTTTAACCGATATGTGTTTTCATGAATAGATTGATCAAAACAAGTTTACATGGTTTATATGTATAGTAGATATATTCTAGTTATACATGCATGCTTAAACTTCTTATACAAACTTATTTTGACTATCCTATTCATGTATAGAAAAATCAAAGTTTGATAAAAATACAAGTGTTGGTTTTTGGTAAAAATGTTAAGACACAAAAATAGTTTTCTATGCTTGATATTTGAGCTAAAATATTTATCACATGTTTATATATCAATGCAAAATGATAAAACTATTTTTGGGTATTTTTACAAGAGATAAAAGATTTTTAGAAATATTTTTAACATATGTTTCTGTCCCAGAACAGTGGCTGACAGGCCAGGTCGGCCGACCGCACGGGTCGACCGCACCTAAGGCCGGTCGACCCATGAGGTCGACTGACGTACACAAGTTTGTGCAAGTTTGGCAGCCACAGGGACGGTCGGCGGGCGGCCGACCGGACCAGAGAGCTCTGCTCTCTGTTTATTTGGGTCGACTGGGCGGTCGACCGGGTTGCCCCAACGGTCACATTTCTGACCGTTGGCGGTCGGCCGGGCCGGCCGACCGGGTAGCCTGTCAAGCTGACAGATCAGCCTAACGGCTAGTTTTCTGATGGGGCTATAAATACTCCATTGCTTGGTGTTTTTAACTAAGATTTTTAGAGCTGATTTTCTCCCATTCTCTGGTTTTAAAAAGAAGTTTTTAAAAGAGTTTAAAGAGCAAAAAAATTCATCTTGTTTGTTTTTAAGTGTTTTGTTATTTACAAAGAAAATAGGTTTTTGGGAATTGGTTATTGTTCTTCAATTCAATATCTATTTGGTATTTTCCCAAGAGTTTTTCTTTGATCAAAACACTTGTTTTTCCATACTTGAGCTATATCTTCTATCCTATTCTATTAGGATCTTGTTTTGTGGAAAAGAGAAAAGAAAAAGAGATAGTTTGTGGTCTTTGTAACCACTTGTTGTAAACCCTCCTTGTTCTTGTGTATCCCTCTTTGGTAGAGGTTGATCGGAGTGGTATTGGTTTTGTAACCCTCTTCGGTAGAGGTGTTTGTGGTTGTTATTTGGCTAAGGGCCTACCCCTCTTGTGTGAGGTGGTGTTTGTATTGAGAGAGGAGTTTGGTACTCCTTGTGTTGTAACAAATCCTCCTCGGTGGAGGTTCCCTCGGTGGGAGATAGTGGATTGGAAATCCTACACGGTGGTTTAGGCGGGGATGTAGAGCTAGGGGCTCGAACCTCAAAACATATCTTGGCCTTTGCGTTTGATCCATTGTCTCTCAACTCTCTCTCTTTATATTGTACAAAGCATCATTCTTCATTCATATCATTCATATTGCTTGTGTTGCCTTGCATTATTTCATATTGCTTATCATCCTTATATGCTTGGTTGTTTGAGTGTGCCTCACTTATACTTAACCACAAGAGCTTCACATAGCACCTCAACCATTCAAGGGGAATCAAGAGGAGTTAGTCCAGAGCCCTTCACGGAGAATTCGGCTACACTTGTGTGTTGTATTAAGTGTGTTGCAAAATTTGCATTAGCTTCCGCATCTAGCGCATTTAGTTTCTAGATTAACAAGTACACCTATTCACCCCCCTCTAGGTGTGCTTTCAATTGGCATTAGAGCACTTTCAATTGGTATCAGAGCCAACGCTCCTGATACTTAGGCTTAACATCCTAGGAGTGAGATCCATTTGTTTGCTAATCTATTATTTGCATTTGCTTGTTGCACACTCATATAGTTTACCATGGACTTCATGACCCCACCTAGTTTTGACCCTTCCAACATTGTTGTTTGAAAGTATAGGATGTCCATGTACCTACAAGCCCTAGGTTGCAAGGTTCACCTTGCCATTACCAAGGAATCCTTTCTTAGAGATAGCAATCATATAGGTGCCAATGCACAAGCCCTAGAGGCCATTAGAAGCACGCTATCTAAAGATTATCTTATGCATGTTTCTAATCTTGATTCCGCCTTTGCAGTGTGGAACAAGTTGACAACAACCACCACCTCCAAGCTTCAATTGCAAATCCAACAAGAGGAGGAATCTAGTGGAGAATCCGAGCCACAACAATGCTTTATAATCCAAGGGAATGACTCCCTTGAGGTACATTCGGAACCCCACTTAGATTGTGATGATAGTGCTAGTTCTTCATGTGATGAGAATATTGATCCCCATGTTTTGAATGAAGAACTATCTATTGTTTGTGAAAAACTTATTGAAAAATATAATGTTTGAAAAAGAAAAGTCTAGGCATTAACAATAAAAATAAAAATTTGATTGCTAGATTTGATATTGTTTTGCAAGAGAAAGAGGAGATTGCTAATGAGAGGGATTCATTAAAATCTCAACTTGATCTTGCACTTAAAGAAAATGAGTTTTTAAAATTTAAAAATGATTGTGAAACTCTTTTGAAGAAAATGAAAATTTGTCTTCAAAAGTTGATTTTGTTTAAAAGAAAATAATTCTTTAAAAAGAGAAATTGATTTATTTCAAAAGAATTAGAAATTTGTTTAAATAAAAATAAATCTTTGAAAAATGATATGTTTCTCATGTTTGCCCTGCTAGGGTAGTTTCACCTAGATCACCCCTTGCATGCTCCACTTCTTCCTTGATTAAAAATGATATAAATGTTTTAAAGAAGAGTGTTGAATGTTTGGGCTCCACTTTGAGCCAATGTGTAGTGGGTCATACACGTTTGAAAACTTTGTTTCGAAAGAAACAAGTTCCATCTATTATGCATGCACACCCATCACGGCATACACATGCTCCTCACGGGCACCATCACACCATGTATGCTCATGTGTACACTTGTACACATTGTGGACGTAAGGGCCACCTTGCTAAATTTTGTTTTGATCGTATACATGATTGTAATTTAGCAAATAAATTTGTTTGGGTTAGGAATGATACTAACCCCCATGGATCCAAAAAGTTGTGGGTACCAAAGACCACCCCTATTGTTTATGATGTAGGTGTGGGCTCTCACATGACGTGAGAGTAGTGGTACCTTGGAGTGGATGCGTTCCGTGCTTAAAGGAAACTATTTGGATGCATCACTTTTAAGGGATGTTTGGTGGAGAAGACCACCATATTTTGGAGACAAGGGAAGTTGCCTTCTAGGTTTTGGTAACGATTCCTAACTCCTAATTTTTATTTACATGCTTTTCATGTTTATCATATATAGCATGTTTTATTGTTTGTAGATTATTATGATAATGCCATGTTTATTAAATCCTTGACATTATGGGTGCCATCGGATCGGATACGGATCGGATATTACCTCTACCATATCCATATCCGCACCCAACCTTCGGATACGGATACGGATACGGATATTGGCGGATGTGAAAAAATGATATCCGTATCCGCCAAAATCGAATATCAGATATAAATCGGATATTAGCGGATCGGATGCGGATACTAATCGGATATGTTAAAAATGAATATGGTTAAAGATAAATTAAACAGAAATACTTATATTACTTTTTATCTCATCTACTACAATATTAAATGTGATACATACTATGATATTATTGTGTACATATCAATACATTCATCGTATTCATTGTCATTTGACTTCTATAACAATAGATTACACGTCCTCCGGTGCTAAATGCCGATTCGGATGACATGGTTGAGTCGAAATACTCAAAATATTGTGGTGCTCTTGCAAGAATCGAATACTTTTCACTATTACTTTTTCACCAACTCAAAATATCAAAATTTAATAGCTTATTCCATTGAAGAATAGTCTTCTCCATACCGATATCATTATGAAGCACGCAACATTCGGATATCGGATCGGATACGAATAAGATATTACTTTTACCATATCCGTATCTGCACCTACCTTTCGGATACGGATACAGATACGAATATTGACGGATGTGAAAAAATAATATCCGTATCCAGATTGGAGGCGGATTCGGATGTGGATATCCGCGGATAATCCGTATCCGGTGGCACCCCTACTTGACATATATGTTTAGTATTTTGAGACACCCATGTTTAATATGGTCTATTATTTTGTGTTCTCACCGTTTGTTTAAGCTATCATGTTTATCATAGGTTTAATAACATGTGGATTTACATAATAATCATGTTATATTTATCATGATGATTTTTATTTTTTATGCTTCATGCTTTGAATATATGTTTAAATGTTAGTTTTCATTAAGACTAGGATTTATACTTGTGCATATAGTGGGCCACAAATAAATCTATATATGTTTGAGCTTAAATGCTTATTTGAACCCATTAGATGTGCTAGTATAGTCTAGTTTTGATGATTCATACATTTTAAACTTGTATTCCTATTTTTTGGATTTGTTTCATGTTTATGTGTTTTCATTTCATGTATATGTCTATTTTGCCAAACTTTAAGATATACATGTATACCCTTTGAGTCATTTGCCTTTCATGCAAATCTATATATATGGACTCAATTGTGTTTAGGGATATGTATGTATACTTTTTATGTTGACAAATCATACATATACCTTGAAATGAAATTTGTTTTAATGAAAATTTAGTTATTCATGTTTTCATGAATTTATGTTTAACTTCATGTATATGTCCATTTTATCCAAATTATTGTTTATACATATACATCCTTTGAGCCACGTGCCTTCATGCATATATCTTTGTGGACTCGTTGTGTTTGGATATGTATGTATACTTTAGTTTGTATAGGACATACATATACCTTGAAGATTAAATAGTTTTTGATGATTTTCATGTTTTAAAGGAATATTGAGCTTATTGTCCATCTTTTATGATTATGATCTTCACATTGTATTTGTACACTCACATTTATTGTTTACTCATGAGTTTGTTTTCATGAGTCATATTTATGCTTAATTGATTATGAGTGTTGACTATTTTGTGAATTTCATGTTTATGAAAAATAATTTTGTTTTATTCCTTACTTGAAGGATTTCGTACTAGTTTACAAATCTTTCATATAACTAATTGCGATATTCTTCATTTTGGTAGAGTTTTCAAACACATTTTATTTTTCAAATCTATTTTTTGAAAACCCCTACCTTCTATGGGAGGTTGGATGGGAGATCATGTTCATGTATGCTTTAAAATGAAAATCATTTAAAACTTGTACATGGTTGGGTGGTAGATAATATGATGTATACACTTGATCATTATTGTTGTTTCAATTGATATCATTGGACTCTTTCAATTGGTATCAATTTGACCTTTCTTGTATACTCATATATGTTTGTATGTATGTATGCTTTCAATTCCAAGAATATCAATTTCAATTGGTATCTATTTTTCATACATATATATGTTTGTATTTATGCTAAGCTTGAGCTTCAATTTTGTTTCAATTGATTAGTTTTAAATTGGTATCAAGCCTACGCATTGTTTTAGTTGGTATTTCATAAAGGGGGAGAAAATTCGTATTTCATCTTTCAATGGTATTTGTTTTCCACTCCCATACTTTATGATTGAAAATTTAAATTTGGTATCATATGTTCAAAATGAAAAATATTTACAATTGGTATCAAAATTTTTGTTTAGACATTCAAAATTTATTATGTTTAATTTCAATTGGTATCAAGATGCTATTCTTTGACATATTTTCAATTGGTACCTTAATTGATTGTCACCCCTAATTGGTTTTGTTTTTGTTTTAAAAAGGGGGAGAAAAATTTATTGATTTAGTTTTGCATTTAACCCCTTATTGATTGTTTCTTTGTATTAAAAAGGGGGAGAAGATTTTGTTTTGTTTTGATTGTTTACCCCTTTGTTGATGACTGACAAAAAGGGGAGAAAGATATTGAGTTTGTTTGAGATTTATATATGCATAGTTATGTTTTACATATATTAAGTTTAATTTAGTTTAATTTTAATTGGTATCTAGAGCATGTTTCATTTTTGAACATTCCATTGGTATCTAGAACCGTTTATTGTTTTGCATAGATATGCATCCATGTTTAATATTCATTGCATATTTTGTTTATTTGTTTATGCATGAGTTAAGGGGGAGCTTCTTTGAAGCTTAACTTTAATCCATGCTTATATAACTCCATGAGTTTTGTCATCATCAAAAAGGGGGAGATTGTTGGCCCAAAGGCCTTCCACCCTAGTTTTGATGATGATTAACTCATGTAGTTATGTTTACTAATAATCTTGTGATTTTAGTTTCAGATCATTAATCAAGATGTTAGTTTGGTGATAGCTTCAACAAGAGGTGTTTTGGAAGCTTCACAAGTGATTCCAGGGCTCAAGCTTCAAGATCACACATTGCCTAGCCCATGGATGGAGTTTTGGATCGGGTCTACTTGAAGATGGAGATCGTCAAGAAGACTTAGGTATTCATAGTTTAGATAGTGTGTTTAGATCCATTTGTAAAGATAAGAATAGTTGATATGCTCAAGTGCACAACACACACGTTTTATGGTTTTTCGGTTTTAGTTTAACCGATATGTGTTTTCATGAATAGATTGATCAAAACAAGTTTACATGGTTTATATGTATAGTAGATATATTCTAGTTATACATGCATGCTTAAACTTCTTATACAAACTTATTTTGACTATCCTATTCATGTATAGAAAAATCAAAGTTTGATAAAAATACAAGTTTTGATTTTTGGTAAAAATGTTAAGACACAAAAATAGTTTTCTATGCTTGATATTTGAGCTAAAATATTTATCACATGTTTATATATCAATGCAAAATGATAAAACTATTTTTGGGTATTTTTACAAGAGATAAAAGATTTTTAGAAATATTTTTAACATATGTTTCTGTACCAGAACAGTGGCTGACAGGCCAGGTCGGCCGACCGCACGGGTCAACCGCACCTAAGGCCGGTCGACCCATGAGGTCGACCGACGTGCACAAGTTTGTGCACGTTTGGCAGCCACAGGGACGGTCGGCCGGGCGGCCGACCGGACCAGAGAGCTCTGCTCTCTGTTTATTTGGGTCGACCGGGTGGTCGACTGGATTGCCCCAACGGTCACATTTCTGACCGTTGGCGGTCGGCCGGGCCGGCCGACCGGTAGCCTGTCAGGCTGACAGATAAGCCTAACGGCTAGTTTTCTGATAGGGCTATAAATACCCCCATTGCTTGGTGTTTTTAACTAAGATTTTTAGAGCTGATTTTCTCCCATTCTCTGGTTTTAAAAAGAAGTTTTTAAAAGAGTTTAAAGAGCAAAAAGATTCATCTTGTTTGTTTTTAAGTGTTTTGTTATTTTCAAAGAAAATAGGTTTTTGGGAATTGGTTTATTGTTCTTCAATTCAATATCTATTTGGTATTTTCCCAAGAGTTTTTCTTTGATCAAAATACTTGTCTTTCCACACTTGAGCTATATCTTCTATCATATTCTATTAGGATCTTGTTTTGTGGAAAAGAGAAAAGAAAAAGAGATAGTTTGTGGTCTTTGTAACCACTTGTTGTAAACCCTCCTTGTTCTTGTGTATCCCTCTTTGGTAGAGGTTGATCGGAGTGGTATTGGTTTTATAACCCTCTTCGGTAGAGGTGTTTGTGGTTGTTATTTGGCTAAGGGCCACCCCTCTTGTGTGAGGTGGTGTTTGTATTGAGAGAGGAGTTTGGTACTCCTTGTGTTGTGACAAATCCTCCTCGGTGGAGGTTTCCTCGGTGGGAGATAGTGGATTGGAAATCCTACACAGTGGTGTAGGCGGGGATGTAGAGCTAGGGGCTCGAACCTCGAAACATATCTTGACCTTTGTGTTTGATCCATTGTCTCTCAACTCTCTCTTTATATTGTGCAAAGCATCATTCTTCATTCATATCATTCATATTGCTTGTGTTGCCTTGCATTATTTCATATTGCTTATCATCCTTATATGCTTGGTTGTTTGAGTGTGCCTCACTTATACTTAACCACAAGAGCTTCACATAGCACCTTAACCCATTCAAGGGGAATCAAGAGGAGTTAGTCCAGAGCCCTTCACGGGGAATTCGGCTACACTTGTGTGTTGTATTAAGTGTGTTGCAAAATTTGCATTAGCTTCAGCATCTAGCGCATTTAGTTTCTAAATTAGAAAGTACACCTATTCACCCCCCTCTAGGTGTGCTTTCAATTGGCATTAGAGCACTTTCAGGTTGTTGGCTTGGTGTACGATGCTTCTACGATGTTCCAAAGGTCGTAGTTCAGCGATTGCAAGTAGATCTTCATTCTACACTTCCAATAGTTGTAGTTGGATCCGTCAAATAGCGGTGGACGTTGTGTAGAATGTCCTTCTTTGAATTGGGATGATGAGAACTCCGTTGCCATCTTTGTTGTTGACTTGTACCCACTCGGATACCAAGTGTTGGTCCCGAGATGATGTCAAATGCGAAACTATCTCTGTTGGCAATTATAGATCTAAAAATACCCAAGTCAACACAAAACTAAAACAAGAAGGATTAACGTTAAGCAAATAAATAAACTTGCAAAAAAGAAAATAAATCTCAGAGAATAGACAAACGCAAACAAGAGAGATTTATCCTGATTCGGTCCTTGTGACCTACATCCAGTCCCCAAGCCACCCTCTTGAGATTTTCCTTTATCCTTGATTTTGTACACCCAAAATCACAACCATGCACACCACTTGACAAATCCCCTTTGCCAAATGTGTACACCTTCTCTTCCACCAAGAGAACACCTTCTCTTCCACCAAGAGAACAAACTTCACCTTGTACAACTGCCTCTACACCAAGAAGCCACCCGTGTACAATGCTTGCTTTGAGTATTACAACTTTCCTATAAGCCTTGGTATTGTGTATGAACGTGGACAAGGTCTAGTATAGGAGAAACTTCAGAGAACTTCACAATGGAAATGACTTTTGGTGAAGAACAGAAGTTGGAAAAATAGTTTTCAGATTTTGACAGAATTTTGGCTTTGTAAAACTGAAGATTTTTCTTAGTATTTGGCCTTTGGACTAACCACCCTTTATATAGCTGAAGACTAGGGTAAGTTAGGGTAGTTATAGGAGCAATTCAAATGATAGGAACGTTGGAAAACGTTGCACAAAAGACCAGATAACAGAAACTGTCCAACAGTCAGAAACTGCCTATAGTCGACTTGCCTATTGAGTTAGTCGACTATACTAGGCAATTTTCCAAAGGTTAGTCGACTAGGTTTGAGTATAAGTCGACTAGGTCAAGATAAGCTTGAATGACAGGTTTCTGGATAACTGAATCAAGTCGACTGCAACTAACTTTCAAGTCGACTGGACCAGCTATTAGTCGACTAGGGGCAAGGGATTAGTCGACTACAAATGCTATTAGTCGACTATGTTTGACTGTCAAGTCGACTAATGCACAAACAGAGAGTTGGTTCTTTTGGACACAAGATTAGTCGACTAGGAGTTTGGGTCAAGTCGACTACACAAGTGATTAGTCGACTAATAGGGACTATAAGTCGACTATAAGTGTATGATATGTGTGTGTGTATCAAGGCTTTTGACATGCTATTACACAATTACAAACCACATCATATCAACTCTCTTTGGGACATCTTGATCATGAAGAACTCTTAATTCGTCGTGTGTTAGAGCTCCAAATGAAATGCTTCACAAAGTCTTCATCAAAACAAGTTCCAACAAGGTCGACCGACCGGTCGACCGAGTCCAACGACTAGTTGCCAATCGGACTGCCGGTCGACCGGGCCGGTCGACCGACAGCCGTCTGCAGCGACCAACGGCTCTTTCCCCTTTGGTGATTTTCTGGTTTGGTAGCTTTTTTGTTGGCAGATAATTCTGAAAAATTGGGGACTATTTTTAGACCAAATAAACTTAATTAAATCATGTTTTAATCCCCTCCCTTCCCTATAAATAGAGGGAATTGGTCTCTTGCAAATATACAAGACATATACCTAGTTTTCAAGTTTTCAAAAGAAAGAAAAAGTTTCAAAAGCTCTCAATTCTCTAGTGCTTTCTTGGCTATTGTTTTTCAGTTGTGTTTGCAAGCAATTTTCATTTACAACTGAGTTTGTTTTTCTCATTACACTTCTAGAGCCAAAAATTCCCTCCTCATTCTATAAGGAAGTTGTAAAGAGAAGTTTGTAAGAAGTTTGTGATTCTTTTGGTGATCACTTGGCTACTTGTTCTTTCTTGTTGAGATACCTCTTCGGTAGAGGATTGTATTGGTGGAGTTCGGTACTCTGGTCTTCAGTAGACCTTGTAAAGTTCCTCAGTGGATAGTGGAAACCCTTCACGGCGGTGAAGGCGAGGAGTAGAGCGGTGGCTCGAACCTCGAAACAAATACTTTGTGTTTGCGATTGTTTTCTTTATTGCTCTCTATTGCTCTTCTTCAATTGCTTGTGATATTGTTTTCATTCTTTGTGATATATCTTGTGTGCACTTCATCATTGTATTTATTTCATCTCTTGCTATATTGTCGATCAATACTCATACAACAAGATTGCAATACGCACCTCAAACTCTTATTTAGAGGAATCACGAGGAAGGAGTTCAGAGCCCTTCACCGGGTATCTGGCTTCTAGTCTTGTTTTGGGTGATCGTTGTATCATTCATTCATAACTTGTTTAAAAAGTTGTTAGATTAGCATTTACACCTATTCACCCCCCTAAGTGTTTTTCATTCATGTTTTCATAGAATATGTTCTTGTTTTATTCCTTACTTGAAGGATTTTGTACTAGTTTTCAAGTTTTTCATAAAACTAGTTGCGTTATTCTTCATGTGGTAGAGTTTTCAAACGTGTTATAATTATTTTTAAACTTATTTTTGAAAATCCCTACCCATCTATGGGCGGTTGGTTGGGCGACCATGCCTTGTATGCATTATTGAAAATCTATTTAAACATGTGCATGAAATGGGTGGTAGGGAGTATGAGTTATACACTTGATCCTCATTGTGTTTTCAATTGGTATCAAAATTGATATCTATTTTGTATACTCATATTTGTTTCTATATATGTATACTTCAACTTTAAATATTATCAATTTCGATTGGTATTTAATTTTTCATACATATATATGTGTTTTTATTGTGCTTACTATATCTTTATATCTTTAAGTACAAATTTTGTTATGCTAAACTTGATTTAGTCCTTAATGATAATTATTTTTAAATTGGTATCTTATACAAGCTTATGCATCATTTTCATTAGTATTTCATAAAGGGGAGAAAATTCAAATTTTACCTTCCAATCGGTTATGTTTACCTCTGGTATCTTACTCCCACTCTTTATGTTGAAAAACGATATCCTAATTTTCATTTGGTTTCCTACGCTCCTAATGAAAATTATTTTCAATTGGTATATGGTTCATTTTTAATATTGGTATCAAGAACTTAAATTGATAGTATTCTCTATTTGGTGTCTCTATTGCAAATGATTTTAGTATTTAACCAAAAGATTGATTTATATTTTTCCTTTGGTATCAAAAGTATAAAATATTTTCAATTGGTACTAATTTTTATAATTGGTATCAAGATTATCTATATATTTATATCTTTCAATTGGTATCAAAATTTTTGTGTTTCTTCAAACTGTTTTGTTTATTTTTCAATTGGTATCATAATTTGGTAACATGATGTTTCGATGTATACCTTGATACTAAATTGATATATCTTTCAATTGGTATCATAATGTTTGATTTATATTGCTTATATGCAAGGGAAGCTTAACATCTTCTCTATATATAGATTCATGTTGAGTGTATGTTATATTGAAGTAATTGACTTTTCTTTGGTATGTAGTACATGTGTGTAGTAGGAGCTTCACATCTCTTTTATACATTGTATATTATGCTTTATGTGGTTAGGGTTTAGTCATCTCTTTTCATATAAATGCATGTATGCAGGGGAGTTAACTTCACGTCTCTCCTTTTCACGAATGTATATAGCATATATACCTTTATTGTTTGATTTATGCAAAAAGGGAGAAAAATTGTTTATGCCCTTTCTTGTTTGCATCCCTTTGTTTATGAATTGACAAAAGGGGGAGAGATATTTTGGAGTTTGATATATGCATGTTTGTTTACATGTTTGTTTATGCATGTTTGTTTAAATTTATTATCCTTTACCATTGGTATCAAAAGCATCTTTTGTTGGTATTGGTATCAAGAGCATCTTTTATTATTTTGTTGGTATCAAGAGTTTTTATTGGTATCAAGAGCAACATTATTTTAAGAACATGTTTATTTTAAAATAGAGTCTTTATTGGTATCAAGAGCAACATTATTTTTAAGAACATGTTTATTTTAAAATTTATATCAAAAGCATGTTTATTTCATTGGTATAAAAGATCATGTTTGTTTCATTCCTTATTTTATGCATGTTTATGCATATCTATGTTGAACATTCATTGCATATCTTTATTGTTTATTGCTATGCATGAGTTAAGGGGAGCTTCTATGAAGCTTAACTTTAATCCATGCATATATAACTCCATGAGTTTTGTCATCATCAAAAAGAGGGAGATTGTTGGCCTAGAGGCCCTTCACTCTAGTTTTGACAATGATAAACTCACATAGTTATAGTCTACTAATAATCTTGTGATATTTAGTTTCAGATATTTGATCAAGATATTAGTAGGTGATTAGCTTCAACAAAAGGTGTTTTGGAGCTTTCACATGGTGATTCAAGAGCTCGAGCGTCAAATTCACATCTAGCATTCAGTTGGAGTCAAGCTCGGTGGATCACGTTTGGATCGAGTCAACTTGGAGACGGAGTTTTATAAGAAGACATCGGTTTGTTTAGTTTAAGTTTGTTTAGATCTCATTGTAAATATTAGATATTGTGATATGCTCAAGTTTACAATACACACAAGTTTCATGTTTTGGTTTTTCGGTTTAGCCGATCTTGGTTTTCAAGTCAAAAATATAGATATAATACCTTTCATGTATATTAGATTCTATCCATATACAATATGCTTCAAAATTGTTTAAATATCATGTTTTTGTATTTACATGTGTTTTGAAAAAATCGGATTTTCATTTAAAAAATCCTATTTTCAGAAAATACGAATTTTAATTAAGGGAAAATTTCAAGAACACAAAAATGGTTCAAATTGTTTGAAATATGTGTTGAATTTTTGTCACACATATTTGTACTTCAAAGATATAATAAGAACATATTTTTGTGAAATTTATGTATATTTTATGAGATTTTTTAACAGCCAAAAAGATAAGTTTTTAAATCCTATAAATGTTGACCAGGCTGTCTGCCGGTCGACCGGACCAGAAGTCGATCGACCAGACCAGTCGACCGACGTACATAGGACGTGCACGCAGCAGGGCTGGTGGGCGGTCGACCGAGCGGTCGACCGGCCAGAGAGCTCTACTCTTTGGAAATCGCCCCGGTCGACCGGCAAAGAGCTCTGCTCTCTGTATCCAGTCTCGGTCGACCGGGCCGGTCGACCGGAGGCACAACGGTCAGAAATCTAACCGTTGGGGCCGGTCGACCGGGTGGTCGACCGGAAGGGCAAATCTGCCCTTTCCAGCTGCCAACGGACAGATTTGAATTGGGGCTATAAATACCCCCCATTTGAGTTTATTTTCAACAAGTCTTTCAAGAGCAAAATTTCTCACCTTTACAATTGTTTTAATACAAGTTTTTAAAAGAGTTTTGGGTTTAAAGATTTTATCTTTATTTGTTTTAAAGGGTTGGAAAAATCAAGAAAAGGAGAAGTCTTTGGGATTGATTTTTGATCTTCATTTCATTATATTCTAGAAGTTTTCCCAAGAGTTTTTCTTTGTGTTTTTGATTTCCAAACTCTTTATTTCTCACACTTGAACTTATTTATCTATCTTATCTATAGGATCATTGTTTTGTGAGAAAGAATTGGTTTGTGGTTGAGGTAGATCACCAAGTTATTAACCTTCCATTCATTATGATATCCCTCTAGTGAGAGGTGATTGTGTTGATATCCCATTAGTAAGAGGTGATTGTGGAAGTGGTATTTGTATCTCTCCAGTGAGAGGCGGAGATTGAGTTGGAATCCCTCAAGTGTGAGGTGATTGTTGTTGGTGTTGGCTTTGTGCCTATCCCTCACTTGTGAGGTTGATATTGTGTTGGCTTAGTGCCTTGCCTCTAAGTGTAGAGATTGTATTGGTTGAGAGAGGAGTTGTGTACTCCCAGTTTGTATTTACCCAAATCCTCAGTGGAGGTCCCCTGTGTGGGAGTCCTGTGTGGACGAGTTAGTGGAGATCCTTCTGTGTGAAGGCGGGAACGTATAGCTATGTGCTCGAACCTCAAAACATATCATTGTGTTTGCGTTTGATCCACTTTCTCTAACTCTCTCTCTTTTATATTGTGCCTTACAACGATTCAATGATACCAATTGACATAACAATAAGATCAAGTGTATATCTCATAACCTACCACCCTTCATATGCACAAGGTAAAAAATTTTCAATGAAGCATACAAGGCATAATCGCCCATCCATCCTCCCATTGATGGTAGGGGTTTTCAAAAATAGATTTGAAAAGTAAGCTTTGTTTGAAAAACTCTACCATATGAAGAATAATTAACTAGTTAAAATAATTTTTTTTTTGAAACACTAGTTAAAGATCCTTTAAATATATCAAATCTTTTGTTTTTCATAATCATAACTAGATAGACAAAAGTTTAAGCACTCATGGTCTATAAGGCTCAAAAATGTTTTAATAAAAGTGTGAGTGTTAAACTATCATGTAACTAGCATTTTTATGAAAATAGTCAATAAAGCTCAAAGAGATCAAAAGTCACATTTTAACAAAAACACGAAAAATCAAAACACTAATCTTCATGGTATATGTATGATTAATCCAATCCTAACAATACACATACATATCCCAAATCTAAAAGAGTCTATTAATGATGTTTGCATGAAGGCAAGAGACTCACGGGTATACATGTATATTTATTAGATTTGAATTTAAAATACATATACATGAAGTAAAGCATAAAATAGGTAAAACATGTATAAAAGAGAATCATCAAAACTAGTCTATACACATGCATATAGTGGATACAAATGAGCATGAAGTTCAATCATATATGAGTCAATTGTAGTTCACTATCCATATATGTATAAATGCAAGTTTGACACATTCTACATCTAAGCATGTAAATACCACATGAAGCACACAAATCATAAAACATGAACATGCAATGAATATTATAAATGAACAAGCATGAACATAAAAAGTAGGAGTTTAGAGATTGATACCAACTCCAAAGCTCCAAAAATGGTGACCTTTCCACCAAAACTCCTTGATAGCGATGCATCCAAAAGTATGTCCATCAAGTCTATTGCATCCACTACCAAAGCACCAATCCTCTCACGTTTTGTGAGAGCCCTCACCTACATCACAAGCAAATGGTGGGGGTTTTGGTACCCATATTTTCTTGGGTCCTTTGGGGTTAGTACTATAAGGAAGCCAAAATCTTTTATTAACAAAATTTATAGAATTAATCTTATCATAACAAAATTTTGCTAAATGGCCTTTGCGGCCACAATGTGTACATACGTACACCTTAGTATGCTTATGTGAGTGTGTATGATCATGGTGTGCAACATAAGCATGATGATGTGCATGAATAGATGGAGTTTGTTTCTTTGAAAACATTGACTCCATCTTAGAATGATTAAAAGCACAAGAGTTCAAAGTTGAACTCAAACCATCCATTTTATTTTTCAAATCTTTAATCTCATTAGTGGTGGCATGTAAAGCATGATGAGATAAAGAATCATTTTTCTTTTTCTTTGTGAAACAAAATCCTTTCTTTTCACAAATTTTTCTTTTTAAAGACTTATTTTCTTGAGAAACAACTTCTCTTTGTTTTTCCACCAAATCAACTTTCTTTTTCAAAATAGTGTTTCCTTCACATAAATCATTCAATTTTGCAAACAAGGAAACATTCTCATTTTCAAATCTTTATTTTCTTTTTCCAAGCATGCCATTTTATTTTCTAAGAAATCTTTTTCATCAAGCATGGCATCAAAATTTTTTCAAATTTTTGTTATCGTTTTCTAAACATGCAATGTTAGATCTAAATGTATCATGTTCTACATGCATGCAAGCAATATTCTTTTTCAAATTTTTATTTTCTTCTTAAGCATGTCATATTTTTCAAGAATTGTTTGACAAAATGAAGTGAGCTCATCATATGACATGTCCTCATTATCGGATTCGGTAGTTACCTCAAGGGGGTTATCCCCTTGGACCTGTAGCACACGTTGGAGGTATTGCTTCCAACGTCCGAATCGCTCCCCGCATAGTATTGTTCATTTTCACCGAGGGAGATGAGGGTATTCCACACTACAAAAGCCGAATCAAAAATAGAAACTCTAGATAAATAAACATCATCTAGGGTAGACTTTAAAGCATTTAGGGCTTTTGCATTAGCCTCAAAATTCTTACCATTTAAACAATATGCATTATGGTTGTGGCAAGATAAACATGAATACCTAAGGCTTTGAGGTACAAGGACATCTTCACCTTCCATATATGGATGTTAACAATGTCAAACATGGGTGGTGACATGAATTCCATGGTGTGTGTACAAAAATATTGTGATTAGCCTAAAAATGAGGATCTTTTACTCTAGGTTGTTAGACCAAATCAGAGTACCAAGCTCTGATACCAATTGAAGGTTCACCTAGAGGGGGGTGAATAGGTGAAGGCTAATCTAATGGTCACTTAATGCCAAATTATGATGCAAATAATGCGGAAGCTAAAATACAATTATGACCAAATAGAAACTTTTACACTATACACTATGTATAACACAAGAGTGTTGCCGAATTCCCGTGAAGGGCTCTGGACTAACTCCTCTAGATTCCCCTTGAATGGGTTGAGGTGCCACGTTGGCTCTCTTGGTTGAATACAAGTGTTAGCAACAATCCCACGCAAGTATATCAAATAAGCACACAATGTATATCTAGCATATAAAGATGAACAATAAAAGTATGCAAGATATAAAAGAGACAAAGAGAGAGAGAGAGTAAGCAATCGCAAACACAAGGGTATGTTTCGAGGTTCGAGCACACTTGCTCTACATCCCCGCCTTCGACACATGAAGGATTTCCACTATGCAAGATCCCACTGGATCTTTCCTCGGTGCCGCAACACCTACAAGCCCTCGGACTCCCTAGTCCCGTACACACCGCAAGCCCACCGGCTCGCCGAGGCCGCACCTCAAACAACCGAGTCCGCACTCGAGCTCAAAACAACGACGAGCACACTTGCCCGTCTCCTCAAAGAACAAAGAAAAGATCTTGGTGATCACAACACTTTGATCACCTAAAGCACTCTCACTACAACACACCTATAGGATGAATAATCAATGGATGCTCAAGTGTGGTGTGAGAAAAAAGAAGGATGTGAAAGGTGGAGGAAAACTCAAAGACTTTCTTTAACACTCTTGATAAAACTTCCTTTTGATTGGAAGAATTAGCTCTCAAATATGTGGAGAAAACTCTTTATAAGACTGGGAAAAACTAGCTCAAGGCTCTCCTAAAATCTTATCTCAAAATAATGACAAGACCCCCAATTTATAGGCTGCCAGAAAACTAGCCGTTGGAATCTGTCAGTACTGCCGGTCGACCGGCCCGGTCGACCGCCAACGGTCGGATTTCTGACCGTTGGAGCCACGGTCGACCGGTGCGGTCGACCGAACTTTCCAGAGAGCACTGCTCTCTGGAGCGGTCGACCGGCACGGTCGACCGTCCACCAGTACACAGGCGTGCACGTTTGTGCACGTCGGTCGACCGGTCCGGTCGGCCGACTCCTGTATTAGTCGACTATTAAGGGTCACTAGTCGACTTATACGAAGCCTGAAACAGTTTTCTGGGATTAAAAAGTTTGTCTTTTGGCTTAAATAAAATCCATTAAAATACATAAAAATCTACAAAAATAGTTTAACCAATATACTTTGATACACAAACATGCTTGCACAAAATCAAGGCATGTTATAAAAGATTGGACTATTTTCGTAACTTGGAAATATTTGGCTCAAGATAAAAACTGTATTTTCCAAAACATGTTTTCTAAACAATATTTTTCCAAAACATGTTTTTCCAAATCTTCATCAAATACAAAAACAAGATATACTTTTAAGGCATAGTGTGTATGGATATGATCCACTACACAATCATAATACAATATCTATGTTTTTGTCATAAAGCTCTAAACTTGGTTTTGGTTTAAGGATATGTATATGAGAAATACCAAAAACCAAACATGTATTTTTCCAAAATGAAAAATCTTTTCTAAACTAAAAAATCTTTTGTAAAACAAAACTAACAAGAGTGTGTGTGTGTAAATGTACTTAAGCAATCCACCAACTATCTATCCTTTACATTTTAACTAAAACAAAAACAAAATCTTATACCTAGACACAAGTCTTCATCTTCTTGAAGTCTTCACTTGAAGGCTTCTCATCTTCTTGACTTGGTCCAAGTTTGATCCAAAAGCTCCTTGGATCACACCGTGCTAGCTCCAAATCTTGACATTTTATCCTTTGTTGAGCTATGCACGTACTAAGATCTTGATAATGAATCTGTCATTAATTAAACACAAGATCATTAGTAAACATAACTTCATGAGTTGATCATCATCAAAACTAGGGTGATAGGCCTTTGGGCCAACATAACCATGGACTTTAATTTTTGAGGGGAGTATTTGGAAACTGTTGAATATAAATCGGCCAGACTTCCTATATTAGAGAAACTTGAATTATTGATTTAAGTTTTTGTCTATTTCTATTTTACAACACTCAATAAGATTATTCAGGTTGTTATCAAAATAATTAATAAGTCAATGAATGCTATGTCACACCAGGAACATAAATCTTATAAACTGTGGAATGTTCCAAGTCCGTCTACCATATATGTATAGGTGGTAGTTAGCAGGGGATTCCGAGCAATTTAAAGTAGTAGTAAAAGGCTATTAAATATTTTATTGTTCCTAATATTCCAAATCTTGTATTTCAATTCCTTGACTTGGCTGGAAATATTTGAATTACCCCAGTTCGCAAGTTAATTTATAATTCGGTGTCCCCTTCACTTCAATGCCTTGATCCTTTCAATAGTTCTAAAATTCAATTAAAAGTCCATACTAAATCTCTTAATCAAGAGTAACGTGTGCAACAAATATGCATGATTAATAAATAACCCACATTTATCATAATTTACTAACATAACTCATAATTGGACTCCTTTACATGATTAGCATTTTTTACAAGTATCTTGATCTCAATTATGATTTATCATACTTGGCATACGACTTCTTCTTCTTGATTAATGGTTACATGATCGTAACCCACATATGGTTAGCTTATCAATGGTAACTAGTTTACAATGATATGGTTCATACCTCACTACAAAATTCTAAATTCATGGATTGCACCAATGAATTCTAGTAACAACCTTCAATCTATTCGTAGTGCTTATACGAAAATCTCTATCATATACATCTAAATGGAATGCGATATAAACCAGTGATAGGTAGACTCTAACGACTTTATATACCTTTTAAATAGTATATCACATGCTATAAGTAGTTTGATTTAGTAGTGGTCTTTAGTCATGAACTTGCTATTTAAATACCTTCGTGGTTCAGCCTTTTCAGACAACCAATTGATTTCTTATAATAACTTTTATTCTACATAATGAAACAAAATAAAGAAAAATTTATTATAATTTAGACTTCACTGCCTTTCCAATGATATATTACATGATAGGTTTTATTTAACTAAACCGCTCCAAATATTCAGAACTCATCAGCTGTGAATGGGTTCTGTAGCACGATAGTTTTGACCAACATGTAATATTTCAGTCATAATTTAAGGTACAGATATCCAATAAGGATATGGTATGAACCGTTGGAAAGTAGACTCGATTGTCTTTCCAAAGGTATATATAACATGATATCTATTTCTTTTAATAAACTATGTAATTAAATTCAAATTTACAAGTTAAAAAAAACTGGACAACTTTGCATGCCCATTTCTAGAATGTGAAATTTTGATTTTTTTCCTCAAATTTCTTAATCTCTTCACTTAATTTGAATCATAACTAGTAATTCTCTCATTTAATTACTATATTCACACTAAAATTATTTAGGTCATGAAGTTTTTTCTTTTTTCTTTTGCAAGGAAATATGAAAGAACTAGATCAAAGAGGCTTGAAAACTCCCTCACCTTGCTACCCGTCGCGTCAGGGATGACACCGGCCGCCGCCGGCCATTGCCGGCTGTCTCTGGCTATCGGCTCTGCTGTTGTTGTTGTCGCGGCCCAGATCTGAGACGGGGGGGGGGGGGGCGAGAGAGAGAGAGAGGGAGGGAGGGAGGGAGAAAAGAAGATATTGAGAGGAAGTGATTGAGTTTTGTAGGGAAAATTTATTGCTCAATTCTTTCGGAGATTTTGGGTCTCAAGTTTTCAGATCTGAGGGAGGGAGATGGGGAGGAGAAAATGAGGCTCTACTTATCTATTTTTCTTTTGTTTTAACACTAAATATATATTTAATTAATCACCTTAGTCCATGTGTCATATTAATATTCTTTCCCTTTGCCACCTCTGTTCAAAAAAAATCTCAACCTTCTATCTTATCCTCATCAACCTCAATTCAAACCTAGCCTTTCATCCAATATGAATGCACCTCTTATTAGATCAAACTTTCACTTATATCTTTATTTATTTATTTATATTTGATTTTTTCATGAAACATAGCTAAATATTATCATATATTTATTACTCATATACACATATATAATAACTCATATACATATATAATTAATTTATTTTACATCTTACTAACACAAATACTTTTATGTATTTTCAGTATACACATGGGCCAATAGCTAAGCTATATATATATATATATATATATATATATATATATATATATATATATATATATATATATATATATATATATATACAGTGTATATCACTTACTTTTCATGCACAAAATGTTTTAATTATTTGTGTAAATATATAAATTCTCCCACTTAAAAAAAATGAAAATTTGGTAATCACACTAATTATCCAAGATAAGTATCATAAATTATCAGGACATTAGAGTGAAAATCTATTAAGATATTAATTCAATATTTAATAAGCCGGATATTACAAATCCAAAAAAATTTATCCACCAGGTGGGCATAATTTAGAAAATAGTGAATAAAAAATGGCTCCAAACCGGCTCATGTGACTAGCGCGCGTGACAAACATTAAATGCCTATCACGTGGGCCGTTCAAACCAACTCAGACATGACATTGAATCAAGGGCAATATGGGCAATATGAAATTATTTGGTGGGGATAAAAGTTTTTTCACACTAGTTCAAACTATAAGGAGTTTTTCACATGACCATGACCATGTTTTCACTGGGGTTTAAAGACCAGTTTCCCATCTTTTAAAGTAATCATTTTGTCCATGGCCGCAACCCTTGATACTGTAGTAATGCAATCAAGTGAAAATTGATGGCATAATAATGGAGGAAGACATTGCAACAAAAGCCAAAAGCTCATCCTAAATGCATGCAAGTTTTTCAAAGTCCAAAATACTTTTGCTCACCAACCAAAGGGGAATGTGGCCTGCATGCCCTCCTACTAGAACTTTCATCATGCCGGCTTGTTTGTGGGGCAGCTGCTCTCCTCATTTGTCAATTGAGGCAGGCCCACCTCAGTCTAGATCTATCTGATTCCTTTTTATTTATTTATTTATTTTTCTTTATTGAATGTACTATTTATACACTGTTTGAGACAACTTGAGTTGTGAATGGTGAGCAGTGAAAGGTTACATGGTGATTTTGTCTACATCACTCTTGATTTAAGGTTGGAGCTTGTGTAATTTTCTTATCTTTGCAATTAATGCTTTGTTGACTGTCTTAAGGTGGCGATTGGAGCATGGGTTGAAGAAAAAAGTCTGCAGATATGTGGACTGTGAAGAGAGACAACTTCAAAGTTTTAATACGTTAAAAGTAAAGTTGGTGGCTTCACCGTGTTAGCGAATTTCTTTTAAACTTTCCACGAGAAGAGCACATCACACAAACTTTCATGGCAACTTTCTGGCGATCTATTTTAAAGGGACAGTCTTCCTCGTTGCAACCAACAGTTTCACTGAAATTCTCAACTAAGTTGTCAACCAATCTCAAAGAATTTTTCATTTTGAGAGAGAGAGAGAGAGCATGGTGTGATGGCCGCCGGTCTTGAATAATCAGAACTGGTTCTTTCTTGAATAGAATTAATATATACTCCAAAAATAAATAACTTAAAAGAAAATTAGTAGTCAACATCTCAGAATAAGATTAAAATAATATACTTTCGTTGAATAAATATATACTCGAGTTCAGAAGTGAAAAACATGAGAAGAGTTGATAAGATATAAGATTTGATAACCGCATTAATTCGAGTGTGTCAGTTTTCGCCCACAGAAGCCGGAGGAGAGAGTGAGAGCCCACGGGAACTGATGCTCCCTGCGATCAACAGATCTCCGGGAATCTATGTGGGCCCACCAAAAGGTTCTAGAAGCATGGGATATCGTGCATGATCAGGCTACGTGAGCCGAGATCGATGAGAAGAAATAAAGACAAAAAGGGCTTGACGACGAACGAAGAGACGGAGGCATGAATGAATGGAAATGAGATGAAACGAAAAGTTGTGGACGTAAAGCGGTTGTCGGCATCTTCATCATCCCCGACACGTTAGGTGATACGCACTCTCACAACACAGTTTCAGCTTGCCGTCACTTCCACGGCAAACTTGCTGTAAGGTTTCACCATGGTAAAAAAGAATATATATATATATATATATATATATATATATATATATATATATAGAGAGAGAGAGAGAGAGAGAGAGAGAGAGGGAGAGAGAGAGAGAGAGAGAGAAATGTATATCAGCTGACGGCTGAGAGACTCTCTCAGCCTGCGGTGACGTGGCTCAATATTTGCCACCTCACTAAGTTGCGCCCCGTTTATAGGAACAAGTTAAATTACTAAATACCCCTTGGTAAAAACTACTCACGTCGTTATTGTTTATTATTATTCCCCCATTTTTTACCGCTCGTTGTCAGATTTAAGTTATTGTTTATTATTATTTTTCCCCCTTTTTTTACCGCTCTTTATAAGATTTAGGTTATTATTTATTATTATTTTTTCCCCTATTTCTTTACTGCTCTTTGTCAGATTTAGGTTCTCTTTTTTTAACCTGCGATAAAGTTTTCTCTGAAAATATCGATTTTCAGAGCAGTTTTTTCTCCTTTTTATTTAATGTCGACGTCGGAGCAGTATACTTCCCCTACTAAATCTGGTCGCAGTCGTAAGCGATCTCTATCTCCCGATCTAAATATGGAGAATATATCATCTGGTTCAACTTTCTCTCAGAATATTGAAAGATTGAAGGGTTGACATCTTTGCATGCTGATCAACAGGTTTTTATTGTGTCAATTTTTTCCGCAATTTCTTAAATGTAGAATATTTCTCTGTAGCATATATGCTACTGCGACCTATATTTCGTTTTATAGAACAGAATAATCACTTGTTCTAAAGTTTAAAAACTGCGACCACGGTCGCAATTTGATTTTAAAATAATCTCCGGCTGTGAAAGCTATTTTGTTACTGCGACCTAAGTCGCATTCCTTATTGTTATAATTCTTACACATTTCTATGTCAATTATATCCAGTTTATATATTCATTAGATAGTTGCACAGTTATTATTCAGTTTGTTAAAAAATCTGCTCATACGGAAAACTGCGACTACGATCGCAGTCTTTTAGTAAGAAGTTATATAGATTCATTACATCTGCGACCTTGGTCGTAGTTTTAGTAATTAAAGTTCAGAGATGAAACGAAAAGTTGTGGACGTAAAGCGGCTGTCGGCATTTTCATCATCCCCAACACGTTAGATGATAGGCACTCTCACAACACAGTTTCAGCTTGTCGTTACTTCCACGGCAAACTTGCTGTAAGGTTTCACCATGGTAAAAAAGTGTGTGTGTGTGTGTGTGTGTGTGTGTGTGTGTGTGTGTGTGTCTATATATATATATATATATATATATATATATATATATATATATATATATATATATATATATATATATATATATATATATATATATATATATATTGTTGGTTTCTGCGATCAATCTGACAACTAATCAATATCATTGAAATATCAACAATCTAATTGGCCAGGTCGGTAAATATCATGTGGGAGGTTTTCCGTTCAATAGAACGTTCCTTAATTTAAGAACCACCTTTCAATTTTCTTCCTTGGTTAAACACCAATTAGACTGATATAAATCAGTCTCAACATACTGAATATCAGTATATCCCCTGTATAAAGAAATTAATTCACTTATACAGTACTTGGAGTGAGGTAGGCTTAAAGCGAATCTCCTTAAGACAATTACGTCCCCCGCACCGGTACTAATGGGTTACTGGACGCTGGTCACCCAAGAGACAACACTCCTTCATGGTATTTAGATAGCACTACCATACCACCGTATGGTCGAACCGTAGTTAACTAGTATCTTCACAGGATTATTGAAGTAGCGGGACAAAGACAAATTTAGGAGAATATTTGCCTTTACTTTGGAGGAGCACCCACTGTAGAGGAAGAAGAAAGGTTGAAGAATATTCTTCTTTAGAAGTCGCAGATTCAGACAACAATTCTATTAAAAAATATGTTGAATTTTCTGAGCCCTCTTTCAGAACAATTTTTGCAGAATCTCTTTTGGAAGCCGCTTCGGAAACTGAGTTGCAGAATACCCACTTGCTTTCGGAAACCGAGTTACTGATTTCCCACTTCCTGTTTGGAAGTCACTTCAAGACTGAGAGAGAGAGGATCTCCTTCAGATTTCTTGCTAGAGGAAGAAGGAAGGTTGAAGAATATTCTTCTTCAGAAGTCCCAGATTCAGACAACAATTCTATTAAAGAATCTATTGAATTTTCTGAGCCCTCTTTCAGAACGAATTTTGCAGAATCTCTTTTGGAAGCCGCTTCAGAAACTGAGTTGCAGGATCCCCACTTGCTTTCAGAAACCGGATTACTGATTTCCCACTTCCTGTTTGGAAGTCACTTCAAGACTGAGAGAGAGAGAGGATCTCCTTCAGATTTCTTGCTGTTGGTGTGTTGTGTTGTGTATTTTCAATTGAGAATTCGGAGTGCTATTTATAGCGCTCCGGGAGGGGCCAGCTGGTCCGAACCCAACGAATAGTTGCAACGGTTCGATCTGAACTGTTGCAACGGTTCGACCCAACCACCGCAACCGTTGGCCGTCCAACTGCCGCGACAGCCGCTGGAGGAGCGGTTCGGATCCAGATAGCAGAGCGGGTATGCTTCGCGTAACTTATACCCATGAGATCCAGTTCAAAAAGAACCAGGCCGGGTAGGGAACCCGAACCCGGTCCCGAACCCGAGCCCGGCCGGCCGCCGCCGCCGGCGGCGGCGCGCGCGCATGTGAGGGCATGGTTTCCTCCCAATCGCGCGCGAAAACTCCAAGTACTCAAAGGGCACGCCCTTTGTTCTCAATTTTCTTTATTTAAACACTACAAACTTCCATCCCATGACCAATGTGGGACTAAATGCTTTTAGCTACCTTTAGTCCCATTTTGGCTTTGAATTAGGCAATCTTTAGACTTAAATATCTCATTCATTCGAAGTCGGAATTGAACATGTGAATATACCACGTTCATCCTTAATGGAAGGAGAACACATTCCAACCATCATCCAATTGATTCGATCAACGGATCTCACCGTAATTCAATTCAAAAATTCACACACATATATATATATTCTTCATATTCCAACAATCCCCCACAATGAATGGAGATTCAAGAAATTGACACACAAAGAGACTGACTCTATTGTGAAAGGTACTTTAGAAAAGAAACTGCATTAGTATAGGTGAACTAGGTCTTGAACCTTTCATAGCGAAAGCTTTATCGGACTTATTGGCTAATCAGTGAACTAGGTCTTGAACTGTTAACCGTTAGTGTAAGCTATGTCAACAAGCTTCACACAGTGACTTCTCAAATTAACTTTGGTTCTCGGTTGTGTCCGTTTTGGCCCTGGACATTCTTGGTTTCAGGGAGTATTTTTAGGGAATAACTGCCTCCATAGAAATTTCCAAAGAGCCGACCCAACTCTATACTCACATAGGTGATCGTCCTATTAAGAGTAGTCTACTCTACTCCACTTGTTTAGTAACAAGATATAGGCATCATTAAAAGCGTTAAGCTTATCCTTAATCCACTTGTAGAAAAGCACTTATGTTCACCTTAGGAATGGATTGGAGTCAAGCTCCCAAGTGCTTACTTGCTGAGTCAATCATAACTAGTTTTTCTTCTTGAACTTAGTCCGTGGGATCTCCAGTTGCTAAGTGAGGTTTCCGTTAAGCTGACTCGGTAAGGCTAGGCTTTTAGACTCATTCCCCTCGATGCGCAGTTTATACGCTCTCCACTTAAACCTTTAGTAAGCGGACCCGCTAAATTATCTTTTGACGTTACAAAGTTAATATAGATAATTTCATTTGAGAGCAACTGCATAACAGTATTGTGTCTACGACGAATATGTCTAGACTTAGCGTTGTATATAACATTTTATGCCCTAGATATAACTGTTTGATTATCGAAGTGTATACATATAGCGGGCACTGGCATTTGCTATAATGGTATATCTTTCAAAATTTGTCAAAGCCATTCTGCTTCTTCTCCGGCCTTATCTAAGGCTATGAATTCTAATTCCATATTGGAACGGGCAATACATGTTTGCTTAGAAGATTTCCAAGATACTGCTGCTCCTCCTAGAGTAAATATGTATCAGCTAGTTGATTTTGATTCCTCAGAATCTGCAATCCAATTAGCATAACTGTATCCTTCAAGTACAGGTGGATACTGTTCTTATCTCAAGACATATTCCTTGGTATGTGATACGTAACCCAATACTCGTAGTAGAGCAGTCCAATGTTGATCACTAGGATTACTAGTGTATCTGCTTAACTTGCTTACAGCGTAAGCAATATCGGGTCTAGTGTAATTCATTAAATACATTAGACTTCTGATAATCTGAGAATACTCCAACTGGCGTATTTCAGTTTTTGTATTCTTATGAAGGTGGACGTGTGGGAGAAAAGGATTTGTATTCTCTTTTATCCCATGATCCTTGAATCTTTCTATCATCTTATCCACGTAGTGAGATTGAGATAGACAGATTTCATCTGGTGTTCTGGTGATTTTAATTCCTAAAATTACATCAGCAACCCTCAGATCCTTCATGTCAAAACTGTTGGATAACATTCTTTTAGTGGACTTAATAATTTCAATATTAGTCCAAGTATCAACATGTCGTCAACATAAAGACAAACAATGATACATGCATTTCTAACTATTTTAGTGTAAACACACTTATCGCATTCATTAATAGTGAATCCATCTTTGATCATGACACTATCAAATTTCTTATGCCGCTGTTTTGGAGCCTGCTTTAGACCGTATAAGGATTTTACCAATTTACACACTTTGTGTTCTTGGCCCTTGACTATAAATCCTTCAGGTTGCTCCATATATATCTCTTCATTTAATTTACCATTTAAGAATAAAGTCTTGACATGGATATCTAAGTTATGCAATACTGCAATTGCAATCAACATCCGAATAGATGTTATTTTTGTTACTGGTGAATAAGTATCGAAGTAGTAAAGTCCTTCTTTTTATCGATAACCCTTAGCTACTAATCTAGCCTTGTACTTATCGATAGATCCATCGGGTTTTAATTTTCTTTTGAAAATCCACTTACACCCAATTGGTTTACTGCTAGGAGGCAAGTTTGCCAATTCCCAAGTATGATTACTTAGTATAGATTCTATTTCGCTATTTGTAGCTTCTTTTCACATTTGTACTTCTCGGGTTGACATAGCCTCTTTAAATGTTTGAGGTTCGCTTTCAATAGCGTATGCTATGAAATCTAAACCAAAAGATTTTGAGATTCTAGATCTCTGACTTCTTCTTGGTTCAATTTCTATATTAACAGTCGGTTCCTCGGGGCTTTCGTCCCTGAACGCCATCTCATGTGTTCTTTTCCCAGAAGTCTTATCTGCTTCCCGTTATATGGAAAAATGTCTTCAAAGAACACATCATCTCTAAATTCGATAATTATACTTACGTGAATATCTGGTATTTCTGATTTATGAACCAGAAATCTAGAGGCACTACTATTCAAGGCATAGCCTATGAATATGCAGTCTATGATTTTTGCTTCCAACTTAGTCTTTTTAGGTAATGATGCTAGTACCTTTGTAAGGCACCCTCACATTTTAAGGTAATGGTAGGAAGGTGTCCTTCCATGCCATAACTCAAATAGTATAAGACTAATTTTCTTGTGGGGTACTCTATTTAGAATATAATTTGCAGTTAACAGAGCTTCCCCCCATAAGTTCTGCGGAGCTCTAGAACTTACGAGCATGGAATTGACCATCTCCTTCAAAGTTCTGTTTTTCCGTTCAGTAATTCCATTTTGCTGAAGAGTATATGGTGCTGTTGTTTGATGGATTATACGAAATTTAGCACATAACTTACTAAAATCATTTGATTCATATTCTCCGCTTCTATTGGATTTTAGAATCTTGATATTCTTATTGAGTTGATTCTCAACTTCGGCTTTATATGTTTTAAACATATTTATTGCCTCATCCTTACTGTTTAAAAGATACATATAACAGTATCTTGTACAGTCATCAATAAAAATAATAAAATACTTTTTACCGCCTCTAGTAGGCATAAACTTCAAGACACACAGATCGTTATGAATTAACCCTAAAGATTCTGTATTTTAATCAATTGAGTGAAATGAATTTTTCGCCAACTTGGCCTCAACACAAATCTCACACTTGCGAATTTCTTCCAAGTTGAGTTTAGGAATATATCCTAGATTAGACAAGTTCTTTAATGACTTGTAATTTACATGCCCTAATCTAGCAGCCATAAAGTAAGAGACTCAAGCAAATAAACAGAATTTTTTCCTTTATTTATAAGCTTTGGGTACAGACTTTTTATCTACCACTGCAACTTTGGCTTTAAAAAGTCCATCAACTATTTAACCTTTTCCCACATACATCCCTCCCTTAGTAAGTACAAATTTATCTGATTCAAAAACCATTCTAAATCCTTTTTTCCTAAGCATTGATCCAGAGATCAAATTCTTGCGGATATCTGTAACATGTAGCACATCGTTCAGAGTAAGCTCTTTTCCAGATGTCCACTTCAGGATGACCTTGCCTTTTCCTTCAACCTTTGAGAAGGCTGAGTTTTTCATGAATAGTTGCTCATCTTGCTCTAGTTTTTGATATTCAGAGAATAATAATTTCTCAGAGCAGATGTGCCGAGTAGCCCCAGTGTCTACCCACCAATCCTTATTGTTGGTTGTCAGATTCACCTCTGACACCACAGCAAAAAGGCTTGGCGATGCATGGTCGGTCAAGTTTGCTTGTGGATGGCTTTTCTTGTTCTTTTTGAGATGGCTGCGACATTCATTCACCTTATGCTCTTCTTTGTTGCAGATGTGGCAGGTTCCTTTGAAGCGCATGTTCTTACCTTCTTGGATCTTACCTTTGTACCCCTGGAAAGTCTTCTTCCGCTTTAAGCCTTTGGAAGTAGACTCTTTCCCCTTTGAGTCTTCGATCATATTGGCTTTTGCTTCATTGGAGTTCTTACTGCTCCTTTCTCAGACTTTAGGTTGTCCTCCTCGATTCGAAGCCTCACAATGAGATCTTCCAACTTCAGCTCCTTTCGCTTGCGCTTCAAGTAGTTCTTGAAATCTCTCCACGTAGGTGGGAGTTTCTCCACGATAGTAGCAACCTGAAAGGTTTCAGGTAGAATCATACCTTCGGCTTCTATCTTGTGCAAGATAAGTTAGAACTCTTGCACCTGACTGATTACAGTCTTGATGTCCACCATTTTGTACTCCAGAAATCGTCCTACGACGAACTTCTTGGTACCAGCATCCTCAGTCTTGTACTTCTTATCAAGACTGGCCCATAACTTCTTTGTCATTGTGATAGGACTGTAGACATTATAAAGAGAGTCATCCAGTCCATTTAAAACATAACTTCGGCAAAGGAAGTCACCCTGAGTTCATGCATCGACTGCAAGGACTGAGTCCCGACCAGTTCCGGGTTCTGGTGGATCTTCTTGTAGGAATTTGACCAGATGAAGAGTGGTCAAGTAGAAGAGCAACTTCTATTGCCACCTCTTGAATTCTGTACCGTCAAATTTTCCTGGCTTCTCCGGCTTTGGGTTAGGAAGTGAAGTAGCATCAAGCTTGTAGCTGCATGTTTGGTACCTAGCTAGAGCTATCTTGATTAGTCTCAGATATTTTCTGCAAATTCAAGCAGAATAGAAGTAAGAAACTTCAATATGGTAATTGTCTTAAGATTGTTGATTTCTGGGATCAATCTGACAACTAATCAATATCACGGAAATATCAACAATCTAATTGGCCAGGTCGGTAAATATCAGGTGGGAGGTTTTTCGTTCAATAGAACGTTCCTTAATTTAAGAACCAACTTTCAATTTTCTTCCTTAGTTAAACACCAATTAGACTGATATAAATCAGTCTCAATATACTGAATATCAGTATATCCCCTGTATAAAGAAATTAATTCACTTATATAGTACTTGGAATGAGGTACGCTTAAAGCGAATCTCCTTAAGACAATTACATCCCCGCACTGGTGCTAACGAGTTACTGGACGCTGATCTCCCAAGATACAACACTCCTTCACGGTATTTGAATAGCACTACAAAGTTACCGTACGGTTGAACCGTAATTAACCAGTACCTTCACAGGATTATTGAAGCAAAGACAAATTTCGAAAGAATATTTGCCTTTACTTTGGAGGAGCACCCACTGTAGAGGAAGAAGGAAGCTTAAAGAATATTCTTCTTCAGAAGTCCCAAAATTTGTTGAATTTTCTGAGCCCTCTTTTAGAATGAATTTTTGCAGAATCTCTTTTGGAAGCCGCTTGGAAACTGAGTTGCAGAATCCCCACTTGCTTTCGGAAATCGGGTTACTGATTTCCTACTTCCTGTTTGGAAGTCACTTCAAGACTAAGAGAGAGAGAAAGGATCTCCTTCAGATTTCTTGCTGTTGGTGTTTTGTGTTGTGTATTTTTAATTGAGAATTCGGAGCGCTATTTATAGCGCTCCGGGAGGGGCCAACTGGTCCGAACCTAATGAATAGTTACAACGGTTCGGTCTGAACTGTTGCAACGGTTCGACCCAACCACCGCAACCGTTGGCCGTCCAACTGCCGCGACAGTCGTTGGCGGAGCGGTTCAGATCTGGATAACGGAGCGGGTCCGTTGGCGGGGCGGTTCGGATCCGGATAGCGGAGGGGGTATGCTTCACGTAACCCATACCCGTGAGACCCAGTTCAAAAAGAAATAGCGCTTCGGGAGGGGCCAACTGGTCTGAACCCAAGAATAGTTGCAACGGTTCATCTGAACCGTTGCAACGGTTCGGCCCAACCACCGCAACCATTGGCCGTCTAATTGCCGCAACAGCCGTTGGCGGAGCGGCTCGGATCCGGCGGAGCGGATCCGTTGGCGGGGCAGTTCGGATCCGGATAGCGGAGCGGGTATGCTTCGCGTAATCCATACCCGTGAGACCCAGTTTAAAAAGAACCAGGCCGGGTAGGGAACCCGAACCCGAACCCAGACCCAGACCCGGTCCCGGTCCGAACTCGAGCCCGGCCCGACACCGGCGCCGGTTGGCCGGCCGCCTCCACCAACGATGGCGTTCGCGACCATCTGCGTGCATGGTTTCCTCCCAATCGCGCGCGAAAACTCCAAGTACCCAAAGGGCACGCCCTTTGTTCTCAATTTTCTCTATTTAAACACTACAAACTTTCATCCCATGGCCAATGTAGGACTAAATACTTTTAGCTACATTTAGTCCCATTTTGGCTTTGAATTAGGCAATCTTTAGACTTGAATATCTCGTTCATTCGAAGTCGGAATTGAACATGTGAATATACCACGTTCATCCCCAATAGAAGAAGAACACACTCCAACTATCATCCAATTAATTCGATCAACGGATCTCACCGTAATTCAATTCAAAGATTCACATATATATATTCTTCATATTCCAACATATATATATATATATATATATATATATATATATATATATATATATATATATATATATATATATATATATATATATATATATATATATATATATATATATATATATATGGGGTTATTGTACCTCAACTGACGGCTGAGAAAGTTTCTGAACTGGCGGGACGAGGCAATATAATAGCTACGAAATTGTCATTAATTTTGGTGGACAAAAACCAGAGAAATCCCACCTAAATTACTATCAGTCACCTCAATAGTGTATTTGATGAAAATACCCTCCCTCACAACTTTTTACCGTATGTTAAACATTTCCTTTCAAAAAATTTACAGATCTAAAACTTCAATTGATCATTCTGAAGAGTTTAGTTCTATTGTTTCATAAATTTTCTCAGTTTTTTAAAAATATATTTGCTACATATGGCGCCAAAGAAATCATCCGCGGAAAAAGGTAATGGGGAAACAAAAGCAATTTTTTTTAGGGTTGTGGATTTTAATAGTTATATTTTTTTTCCAGATTTGATTCCGTTTCTTTCACTTTTTTTTTGAAAACTTGGGACCATGGTCGCAAATAAGAGAGAGATTCGCAAACTTGAGATCATGAATAGCTTTTTAAATTTATAAATTTATAACACAACAACAAAGATCCAATTTTTTTCTAGTTTTTTGATTTCCTTCTCTGTCTACCATGGTCGCAGTTGTTTGAATTAGCGTTGTAGATGTATACGACCTTGGTCGTAGCGTTTTAAAAATTATTTATTTTTTTCATACCCTTTCTGTCGACCTGGGCCGCAGTTATTTGAATTAGCATTGTAGATGTATGCGACCTTGGTCGTAGCGTTTTAACAATTATTTATTTTTTTCATATCCTTTCTGTCGAACTGGGTCGCATTTGTTTGAATTAGCGTTATAGATGTATGCGACCTTAGTCATAGCGTTTTAAAAATTATTTTTTTCATACCCTTTCAATTGACTTGGGTCGCAGTTGTTTGAGTTAGCGTTGTAGATGTATGCGACCTTAGTCGCAGTATATTAAACATCATTTGTTTTTCATTCCCTTTTCTGACGACCTGGGTCGCAGTTATTTGAGTTAGCGTTGTAGATGTATGCGACCCTGGTCGCAGTATATTAAACATCATTTGTTTTTCATTCCTTTTCTGACGACCTGGGTCGCAGTTGTTTAAATTTGTGTTGTAGATGTATGCGACCTTGGTCACAGTATATTAAACATCATTTGTTTTTCATTCCCTTTCCTGACGACCTGGGTCGCAGTTGTTTAAATTTGTGTTGTAGATGTATGCGACATTGGTCGCAGTGTTTTAAACAACATTTGTTTTTCATTTCATTTTCTGACGACTAGGGTCGCAGTTGTTTCAATTTGCGCTGTAGATGTATGCGACCTTGGTCGCAGTGTCTTAAACATCATTTGTTTTTCATTTTCTTTTAATTTTTAAATAAACATTAAACTAAAGTTTTTAATATTTCTTAATCTATAGGTAAACAACAAGTGAAGGTTCGTCTTCTGAGATCGAGCCTAAAACCTTGTGCGAATTCATTAAGAAATTCAAAAAGCACATTCAGGGCGATTTCATAGATGCGATCAAGAAGACCCTATTTGGTCCAATCTTCATGGCCTTCTACAATGAGGAATCTGGAGGTGAAAAAGGTCTAAAATCAAACATTAATGTACTGAGAATTTTAGGCCAGTATGATAGGGATACAAGGACCTTTAGAATTGGGGGTAAACAAATTGAGTTAACAATGGAGGATGTTACCCTAACTTTTGGTCTACCTATCATTGGGGTGGATTTTATTATGAATAAGACGTGTACAATGAAGAACAGATGGATTATAAAACATTATTTTCCTAATATAAAGAAGATCACGAAAGTATCTATTGAAGAAGCTTTGGATGATCTTCTAGTCAAGAAAAGAAGGAGGAGTGAATTAGATGTGACCAATGATGAACAGCTTGAGTAACAAGTGACTTTAAATGAAATTATAAGAGACAGACAAAGACTTGCAGCTCAAGACTTTACGACAATAATCATCCTATATATATCGGCCACTCTATTCTTTTCTGGCAGTAAATGCATGGTTCTGTGGTATATTGTGGAATAGATTGCCAATATGCAGCTGATGGGGACAATATGCTGGGCTAAAGCTGTTTGGTAATTCCTGATTGAGTCAATGGACATCTTCAGGCACACGACGTACGAGCTGCAAGGATGCTTCGTACAAATTATTGTAAGTATGAATATCAATTTGGCAAACATTGTATGAAATTTCCCGATATCTTGTGAATATTTGTGTAAACTAATTTAATTATGCATTTTGCAGTACTGGCTCTGTGAGAGGGCTCTTATTTTTAAGTTGAGGTCAGGTTTGGAGGACAAAACCCCACGCGCAGTAAGATGGGACCTCTAAAATATTAGCAGAGCTCTGCTTGAAATTGATCTAAATGAGCTTGACGCACATATCATAAGTTTTTAAATATTAAATATCATACACTATTGATTAAAATTTTATACATTTAAATGGACTGCGACCTCGATTGCAGTTCATTTTATGTGCAGTGCAATTGTGTGCGACCATGGTCGCAATTATAATTATTCCATTGATTTGTGGTGTGACCATTGTCGTAGAGTTTAATTGTTTGTCTGATGTAATGCTTATAACTGCATCCTAGGTCGTAGTTCCTTGTTAACTATTCTAGTAAATGTTTCATTCATCTGCGGTACAACTATAAGATTTATATATCGTTTTAAGTTTAATTTTTTTTTCAGATTTTGTATCGAATGACCAACATCTCTAATGATGAAAGAAATAAGATTGGCCTTACTATTGAAGGAGAAGAGGAGGAGGAGGAAGAAGAAGAACATACACATAATGAAGCTAACATCCAGAAACAGAGCCAAAAGCAGCCGAAATAGTTGAGGAACGAACGTGTGAGCAAGAACCAACTATTACAGGCTATTTGCCACCACCACAGGATGAACAAGCTGAAGGAATTGAAGTTTTGAGGAATCAAAATCAGTACTTGAGAGAATATGTTTATCAGCTAGAAAGAAAAATTGAAAATATAAAGACTGAGAATAGTCTCAAGACTGAATTAAAGAAAAAAGAAGAGACAGAAGAGAGAAGAAAAAACTAAAAAAGCAGCAGAGGAAATTAAAAGTGAAGAAGAAGAAGAAGATCTGCAGAGAACAGCCACTGCTACGGAGGAGAAGGAGAAGGAGAAGAGGATGGAAGAGGAGGAGAAAGAAAAGGAGGAGAGAAGAGGAGGAGCAGGAAAATGAGGAGAGGAGGAGGGAAGAGGAGGGGCAGGAGAGGAGGAGGAGGGAAGAGGAGGGGCAGGGAAGAGGAGGAGGGAAGAGGAGGAGAAGGAAAAGAAGGAGAAGAGGAGGGAAGAGGAGGAGAAGGAGAAGAGGAGGAGGGAAGAGGAGACGAAGAAGAAGGAGAAGAGGAGGAAAGAAGAGGAGGAGCAGGAAAAGGAGAAGAGGAGGAAGTTAGAGGAGGAGAAGAAGAGGCAGGAGAAAAGGAAGAAAGAGGGGAAGAGAGGAAGGAGAGGATGAAAGAAGAAGAGAGGAGAAGGAAGGGAGAAGAGGAAAAGAAGCAGAAAAGGATGAGGGAGCAGATGGAGAAGCAGGCAAAAGAGAAGAAGAAAAAAATTGAAAGAGGATGAAATCAAGGGTTCTGAATTTAAAGTAACTATTGCTGAGGAAGATTTTCTCAGTTTTTCTTTAAATATAACTCAACAGATGCTTGAACTCTAAAAGGATAGAGATTCTGAAGAAAAAATTCAAGAACAGACTCTGGCTCAGAAGCAATCCTTAAAAGAAAAGTTTTGGATTACTCTAAAGGAACGATAGAAAGAGGAGTCAAAGAACGTAAGCGTGCTGAAAGAGATCGCGATGACTCCGATTTCGTTTATCCAAAACAGATAAAGAAAATTAATGAACATCTTCTTCCACAGCCTGCGGCTCAAACTTCTGCTACTGGTTTCGGTGACGAACAGATTTCTGACACTCAGCCAAAAACTAGGAAATTGACTGAAACCACAGCATTCAGAATTCTGCGCCACATCAACAAGCTCTCATAAAAAATTTCTTAGGCAAGACCTTCTCTGAGTAAGTTAATTAATTTTATTTTAAATCATATCAAAAACTATTAGATATTTATATAAGAACAATGTAATTCTTAACTTTGTTTTGAATATCTTGCAGTTCTACTGCATATTAGGATACCGACAACGGAATCATTATTGCGAAAAATAACATTGAGGACCTGATGTTCAGTAGAGATTTAGATGCCAATATAATTCATTTCTACATGAAGCATCTAGAGAAAAGATGAGGATTAAAAAGTATATTCTTTCGGAGCGAAACTTGGGTAAACATCTATTTTCTCCTTTACGGTTAATTGAAATATCAATTTCCTAATTAATTTAGTGAATTAAATTTTTAAACGTTAAATATTCTACTAGTAGTCTTTACTGCTGATAAGACAATTTGAATGTATTGCGACCTACGTCGCAATCGATGATTTTATTAATCCCCACGAATATCAGTTTAGTAATGAAAGTTGCGACCTTGATCGTAGTTGCTGGCGACAGTCTTAATCAATAACAACAGTGCGACCTTGGTCGCAGTGTATGTTAATATAAAAGACGAGGTTGCTAAGAAATGCTTAAAAATTAAACATGGATACCGGTGATGGTGATCAAGGTCGCAGCGTAAAGTATATTAACCAAAAACGCTACGACCAAGATCAGAGTCTGTTGTCTTGTCATAATAACATCTAATTTTCACAAATTTTTTTATACTTTGAATTCATTTTGAATTTTATTTTTTTTATTGTTCACAGCACGGTGTTGTATCTAAAAGTAGAGATCTTGAAGATTATTTCATCAAGCAGTTGTTGAAAAACTGGATAATTGATGTGCAGTACATGTTCTTCCCGATCAATCACAAACACAGTGCCAACGATCCCGGATTTCACTGGATCTTATTGGTGTTTGATTGCTATACACAAGAGTGAATTTTTTACAACTCTTTGGTCCCAGCTGAAAAATCAAGTAGTACATTAAAGTTTTATCAAACAGATGCAAGAATAATAGTGAGTTGAATTTTAATATTTCGATTACTGAATACTTTCTTTTAATTTGATTAATATTGATATTTTTTTCTTTGACATTGCAGAAAGAAAGGTTATTACAGATTTTTGAAATTGATTTTAATAAATAATGAAAAAAACATATATAAAATAAGCAAGATGTCCCCAACAAGCAAACAGGTAATTTTTTTTGTGACGTTTACTTATCATATTTTCTACTTTTTTTTAGTACAAAAAACTAATTTCATTTATTGATTACTCTGTACAATTTTCAGTGTTGATTGCGCCGTATATGTATGCAAGTACATGAAAAGTGTAGCATTTGGTAGTCCATCAACTATTGATACTATGACGGCTGCCGACGTACAGAGACTAAGAAGCGAGCTTGCATACATGATACTCGCAGATAGATAGAAAAGTTGGGATGAAGAAACAGAAATTATAAGAAGGATGGTATTTGAAGACTGACAGTTGACAATTCATTGATGTACCTCAATTTTTATTTATAAATGTAAAAATAAATGTAAAATTGATCTGTTTGTTTTATTAATTTAATTTATAAATATTTTTATACATTTATTTATTATAAAATCCATTAAGATTTCTTTATTTCCAATCTACTGCTATTACACAGTGCAATTTACTAATTCGTACTGATATTAGAAACAAACATGAGTTCAGAAGTTGTACTGCGACCAAAGTCGCAGTCATGACTTGTTTGAGTTACATCGTTTCCTTATATTGTGATACTGTAATCGAGACAGCGATCGCGGTCGCAGTTACTGAATCATTTATCAGATCCCAATGCGACTGTGGTCGCATTGTCATAATTGGGAGACCAAAGTTTTTTACACATAGCCCTTTATATATGTTTTAATTTAATTAACTTCATTAATTTATGTTATCGTAAACATAATCCTCCCTGCATTTTTCTACCATAAGATATTAAACAATAATAATCTTCACGTGTTCAAAGTACAAAGGAACTTGATGTAAGGCTATATTAACTTTTTAACTGTTTTCGAGAACTGAACAGTCATCTGAAAAGTATACAATTTATGAGAAAAGGTAGAAAATAAATTTGGGACATGTTCACGTCGTTTGAGAGCTTAAACCTTTTGGAATTCCATAATTAAAATATATAAAGGGTCATCATTACAGGATTGTAAACAGACTAAATAGGTTTTTCTCAAATTGTTTCTTTCAATATTCAGAAACAGATTCAAAAATGTCTTCTCCACTGTCTTCACCGGAAGAAGCCAATTATCTATGATAATTGGATGTATAGTTCTGAATCCCTCACTATGGGTCAGAGGATGAGTTTGATATAGACGACCCATTCTGAGAGTTCATTGATGAACCAAAATACTGCCATGAAGAGAGAAGAAAGCGAAGAGGAGATTGTTGGTAAAGAGGTGGAAGAGACAGAAAGCGATACGGAAGACGGATACAGTCATAAGATGAGTCTGACTCTGAACCGGAAGGAGTGTATCGACACACTCGCACCCGGACTGGGGCCATTCCCCGGTTGACTATAATGCCTTAGCCCATGGCATTAAAGTGAACGATTCCCACTCCGCCGTAGTGGAATCAGGGCTTCAAACTCCTCCGTTGAGAAGGAGACCTCTGCCTACATGACAGCACTCCTGATGAGACAGCTAGACGTCTGGAACAGATCCAAAGAGACAAATGGAGATGATCGTGTCTCAACAGGAATCTATCGACGCTATCAAGCTGGCGCTTGCACACTGCTCGAAGACAGGAGGAGATCTCCTCCTAGGAGGCCGAGGGACAGAGAGAGAAAGGGAGGAAGCTCATCTTTCGAGCCTTCTGAAGAGAAGCCTCGATCTACTTCTGGCTCATCCAAACCCTCGTCAAAGGGCGACCGAGACCCAGGGAAGGCTCATGCTAAAAGGATGAGTCAATTGGAGGAACGCCTCAATGCCCTTGCCAGTCAAAAGACCTCCAAGAAGCTGGAGTGGTCCAGCCCTATCCAGCTGAATGGGATTTAGTCCCGTACCCTCCCAAGTTCAAGGCTCCAACCCTCCAAGCCTTTGATGGGAAGGGTCCCCTAATCAGCACATCTACTACTTCAAATCCCAAACCGGAATGTAGTAGATAATAACGCCATCCTGGCGCGACTGTTCATCGGCACCCTGAAAGGGTTGGCCTTTGAGTGGTTCATGAAACTCCCGGAAGGTTCTATCAAGAACTGGGGCGACTTGGAGAAGCTGTTCTTAACACGCTTCTTCGAAGATGACTCCGAGGTCACAATGCCCACCCTGTTAGCTACGAGACAGCGAAAGGGAGAGTCCGTCAAATCTTTCGTGGAAAGATTTCGGAACGTGGCACTCCGGTGTCCAAGCGGTATGACCCAGGCCACCCTGGTGGAAACATGCCGCCACAACCTCCAAACCTCACTCCTTGCTCAATAGGAGTTGCTGAAAGCCGCACCTGGAAAAATTAGTCCAACAAGGTGAACAGGCTGAGGAGATTGTTGCCCGCGTCAGGGCAGAAGAAGGCAAGCCGCGGCCGGAGAGGTCAACTAGGCGAGCGCCAGACACCTCTCTCCAGACAAAGCGGAAGGATAATTTGGCGACGGAGACCAAATCTCCCACCAAACCTCAACCAGCCAAGGCGAGTGGCTCTTCAAGCCACCCCGCGCCAACAAGCAGTATTCCTTCAAGGAGGAACATGTCGATTTGCTCTTCAAGCTACTCAACAAGAGCAACCGACTGAAGCTCCCTGAGGCCAGGCGCCCTCAGGAAGTCGGCAAGACCGACAACCCCAACTACTGCTTGTACCACAGGATGTTGGGACAACCTACCAAAAGCTGCTACGTCTTCAAGGATATCCTTCAGGCTCTGATTGACGCGGAGGTGTTAAAACTCCGACCACAGAAACAGAAGGAGGTGACGTCGAGTTCCAACATGACGTTCGGTTCTCCAGTTCGGGAGACAACCTCCAACGCCTGCGGGGGTAGCTCCTATCCCAAGGGGAGCTGAGAGTGGTCAACACAGACCCTCACCAGCAGCAGGAGAAGGGCTTGGTACCGTCCCTACGCCTCAAGGGGAAATCATGTGGGTCCACCCTGACCTAGTGAACAGCCAGCAGTGGACTACTGTAACCAACAGGAAGTCCAAAGGCAAGGCAAAAGCTTCGTCCTGCCATGTGGTATGTGGCTTCCTCCCGAGAAGCAGAGGATGATGTTCCCTCACTGACTGATTCAGAAGAGGAAACAATAGTCTTGGCCGCCGAGCCCGACCAACCAATGACGGGGACTCGTTCAGGACAGCCCTACTTAAAGCAGTACGGCGAAGTGGCGACAAACCCTCCACAACGGCTGCAGAGCCAACTAGGCCCTCCACGAAGCCACCGTGGAGAAACAAAAAGAGACTCGATTCTCTCGAGCTCTTCAAAAGGGTATAGCGGAAGGATCCACAACGCCTTACCGCTTTGATGTCTTGGCTCATTGGCCAACATCCCGGCGCGATCACCCTGTATGAGCTTCTAAGACTATCAAAGTCGACCCGGGAGGCTCTACAAGAAGCTCTGGCAAATGCTGAGGTCTTTATGACCCAGGTGCCAAAGGAGGAAGATGTAGGGAATTGTCTCCACACCTCCCAGAATGCTCCCTGCATTACCTTCACAGCAGATGATATGCAGGTTAAAGGAAGCATGATCGACCCCTGTACTTTACAGGTTATATCGGATCATCTGAGGTGAACCGCATTCAGGTAGATCCAGGGTCCGCATTGAGCATCATGCCTCGCCGAGTCATGCAACACCTCGGCATCCCTACCAACCGTTTTGAGCCCTACACAGACGACCATCTACGGGTTCAATGCCAACGCACCCGTCCGATGGGAAGATCAAGCTCAAGTGCCAGATTGGGAGCCTCAAGTCAGAGGTGACGTGCTACGTCATCGATGCCGACACTTCCTACAATCTGCTGCTGGGGGACGACCATGGATCCACCGCAATTCCATCGTTCCCTCCACTCTTCACCAAGTCATGAAATATATTGACACGAGTGGGAAGGTGCAAACATTGGTTGCGAAAGGTATCCGTTTAAGGGGGTCGAAAATTATTTCACGGACTCCCTCCTATATCAGGATCCGGTGGATGAAACCCCGCAACTGGAAGTGCCAGACTCTGGTAATGAGGCTGACACTGAGTCCGAGCAAGAAGAGTGCCTGTGGAAGTTGGAACCACTTGTAAAGAGCACTAATAAGCTCGATGTTTGATAATACCACCGACGATGCAGGCGGTTGGTATATTAATGAGAATTTAGACTTTGAGTACTTTTCTGCGTGTGCATTCGATTCAATACCGTCGGATACTAGTACCGACGTAGACGATGACATCTGTCGGCGATGGATGCTTTGACATCACTGCATGTACCAGTAAAATCATCTTTCGGGACATACCAGGATAATGGTGATGCGCAGGAATCTATATTCATGGTTCCGACAAGACCGAAAAGGCCAAAAATCAATCCTTTTCGGGCGAATGACGACTGAACCAACGCCCCGCGAAGAATCGGAAAGTGAGGAGGAATCCCCTCAGCTCAGTCATTACGAACCAAAAGCGCTCAAAATGATGAAATGCATGGGTATGATCTAACCAACAGACCCGGGTTGAACTTCGGCAAAGGAAGGAGAACGCTACTTCGATCCTTTGTGCCGAAAGGGAAGGCCCCCGATTATTATCATCGGATGCGCCGGGGGTTGGGCTATGTATCAACTCCGGTCCCATCAGCCTCCGATTCTCAAGAATCGTCGAGCAACGATTACTCTTCAGACACATCATCTTGGGAGTCAGATGTCAGTGTCGGCAACATCTTCAAGGAACTTTCAAGTGAACATGGTTTCGACAAGCCACCTGAAGATGGAATGAAGAAATGATCCAAGCTGATACAGATCCTTGGATCAAACATTTAATGCTCTTTGGGATACCCGCTTCGAACAGTATGAGCCACCCACAGAAGACAAGGTTGTTCAGATCAACCTAGGAGATGAGGTTAACCCTAAGCCCATCTTCATAAGTGACGGCCTGTCACCTTCAGAGAAGAAGATCTAATATCCCTCATACAAGAGTATATAGACGTCTTCGCCTGGAATTATGAGGACATGCCAGGACTTGATCCTCAAGTGGCCATGCACCGCCTCAACATCAATCCGGACGTAAAGCCTGTCAAACAACAACAGCGACGGTTTCGCCTAGAAATAATGGAGGCAATTCAATCAGAAGTCAGAAAACTTATTGATTCTGGCTTCATCAGGGAAGAACAACATCCCGACTGGGTAGCCAACATCGTCCCCGTTTCCAAGAAGAACGGGAAGATCAGGATCTGCATCGACTTCCGCGATCTAAACGAGCTTGCCCCAAAGACGAATTCCCATTGCCAATCACGGATGTTTGATTGACAATACTTGTGGATTCGAACGAATGTCCTTCATGGACGGATTCTCAGATACAATCAAATCAAAATGTATCCTGATGATGAAAAGCATACCTCCTTCAGGACTCCTCTAGGGGTATATTGCTATACTGTCATGCCTTTTGGACTGAGAATGCGGGGCAACCTACCAAAGGGCCATGAATGCCATTTTCCATCAGCAAATGCGCAAAACGGTGGAATGTTATGTCGATGACATCGCGGTGAAAAGTCGCATTAAAGGAGATCACATAGCCGATCTGAAGGTGGTCTTCGACATCATGCGGGCTCATCAATTGAAGATGAACCCCCCCAAGTCCTTCCTGGGGTTCCAGTGGCAAATTCCTAGGATTTGTGGTGACTTCCACAGGAATCCATTTGGATCCGGAGAAAGTCCGCGCTATCCAAGAGATGCAACCCCCCGAGAAACCTCAAGGAACTCAGGGGTTTACAGGGTCGATTGGCGTACATCCGCAGGTTCATCTCAAACCTCTCTGGACGATGCCAACCTTTCGCTAAGTTGATGAAGAAGGTGTCCCGTTCATTTGGGACGATGCTTGCCAACAAGCGTTTGAAGAAATCAAACAATACCTCACCCAACCACCAGTCCTTGCAGCCCCGGTGTCCGGAAGCCTTTCCTGGTGTACGTCCGGCATGGGACCATTCTTTGGGAGCTCTACTAGCTCAGCATGATGAAGAAGGACGAGAACATGCAATCTACTATCTGAGTAGAACAATGATCGGAGCCGAACATCGGTACAACCCGATCGAGAAGGAATGTTTGGCACTAGTGTTCGCCATTCAGAAAATGCGACACTATCTGGTAGGCCAGACTATAAATGTCATATCAAAAGTCAACCCCCTGAGGTTACTTATGACAAAGCCTTCTTCACTAAATGGCCGGCTGGCAAAATGGGCCATGTTACTATCCCAGTATGATATGCACTTTCTGCTGCAGAAAGCCATTAAGGGACAAGCGTAGCAGACTTCCTAGCTGAACACCCAGATTCGAGGGCAGTCAAACTCTACGAGGATCTCCCAGATGAAGTTGCTGAAGTCTGCCTGACTCAGACATCGTTCGAAAGTCAAGTATGGCAACTTTTCTTCGACGGTGCATCAAGAACAAGCCCGAAGGGACACATAGTAGCAGGGGTAGGAGTGATACTCGTCTCCCACAAAATTATGTGATTCCCCGAGCTGTCTCGCTAACGGAGCCTTGTTCCAACAATGTGGCGGAGTACAATGCTCTATTGATCGGGATGCAGCTCGCCGATGAGATTGGCGTTAAAAATCTCGAGGCATACGGTGACTCTAAACTCATCGTCAGCCAAATTCGCGGGGAGTACGAAGTCAGACATGAAGACTTAGTACCCTATTACAACGCAACTATCCGCCTGGCCGAGGGGTTTGCTAACTTTTACATCGACCATGTACCGCGCAGGCAAAATGCGCACGCCGATGCACTCGCTTCCCTTGCAGCCTCCCTAGCTCTTCCAGCTGGAGCAATGGAGAAAATATTCGTCTACAGCCACGACTTGCATTGCCCGAAAAATACTCTCGAGGACTATCAGGAGTCAAAGGGGGATTGTCGAGGCAAAGAAGTGCTGGAATTGTCGGCCGGTCCAGAGCTTAAAGACTGGCGATTTCCCTACATCGACTATGTCTTGTACGGCATCCTGCCTGAGGACGCAAAGAAGCGGCTGCCATTCGAAGGAAGCCCCTAAGTTTTACTATAATGCGATTACACGAACATTGTATCGTCAGTCGCATGACGGGATCTTGCTCCGGTGCCTCTCACCAAAGGAGGCTCAAGAGGTATTGAAAGAGGCCCACGACGGTACGTGCGGAGCCCATCAACCTGGCCCAAAACTGGCACATCGACTCCAAAGATTGGTTACTATTGGCCCAAGATGGTTGCCGACGCCGTCGCCTATGCCAAAAGATGTCACGCTTGCCAAATACATGGAGATTTTATCCATCAAGCACCAGGGTACCTCCACTCTACGACCTCTACATGGACATTTGAAATGTGGGGGATGGATGTGGTTGGTCCTATCAGCCCACCATCATCAAAGGGACATCGGTTCATTCTAGCAATAACCGATTATTTCTCCAAATGGGCCGAAGCCATCCTTTGAAGGAGGTCAAGTCGTCCAACGTGATCAAGTTCGTAAAACATCACGTTATTTACCGTTTCGGTGTACCTCGGCGGATTGTCCATGACAATGGACCCCAGTTCATCAGCCAGGCATTCCAGAGATTCTGCGCTAAGTTCAGAATCCAGAGTGTGTCTTCAACAGCATATTATCCTGCCGCTAACGGCCTCGCAGAAGCTTTCAACAAGACCATTGGTAAGCTTCTCAAAAAGTTCGTCTCGAAAAGTTAACGGGATTGGAACGACAAACTAGGCGAATGCTTATGGGCCTATCGCACAACTGTGCGAACCCCAACTAAAGCCACGCCGTTTTCTTTGGTATACGGCTGTGAGGCCGTGCTCCCATTAGAAATTCAAATTCCATCTCTACGTGTCGCCTTGACAGCGGAGATGACAACAGAGGAGAAGCATCGACAGCAGCGACTCCAGGAACTAGAGGCCTTAGATGATAAACGTCTGCAGGCCCAACAACAAATCGAGCTCTACCAAGCTCGTATTACCAGAGCCTTCAACAAGAAAGTTAAAGTGCGAACTTTCAAAAGGGCGATCTTGTCTTAGCCGTCAGAAGACCCATGGTGATGACGCACAAAACAAAAGGAAAATTCCAACCCAAATGGGAAGGACCATTTGTGGTAGAGTCAGTCTACTCGAATGGATCATATCGCCTCATAACCTCGAATGGCGATACACTTATGATGCCAATCAATGGCAGATTCCTGAAGAAGTACTATCCTTAGATGGTATTCTTCCGCTGATCAAGTTAAAAATACACCTCTGATCAAAACAAGAAGAGCTTCTTCATTAATATCCGACGCCTCCGACGGCTAAGGATAGAGGAAAATGTTGGCTTTTAAGTCCAACATAAGTCTTCGACAACTCATCATGCTGAGGGAATAGCATGGCTAGCCCAACTCAAACGGTAGTTGGTAAAGGCACCTCAAACTCGTTGACAGCTGAGGATTTGCTAAAAATCCTAAGGGACACGTTCCCATTTGATCCGACGCCTCCAACGGCTAAGGATAGAGGAAAATGTTGGCTTTTAAGCCCAACATAAGTCTTCGACAACTCATCATGCTGAGGGGAATAGCATGGCTAGCCCAACTCAAACGGTAGTTGGTAAAGGCACCTCAAATCCGTTGATAGCTGGGGGTTTGCTAAAAATCCTAAATGGACTTGATTCCACTCTTTCCTCCAAAATCCCTTACCAATTCTCATCCACAGAATGGTAGGACCACAAAAAAAAAAAAAAAAACACACACAATCGTTGCCAAGTTAACACCATACCTCTGGTAATGGGAACCCCTTGTAGAGTATAAATCTTGCTTGTCAACTCTACATTTTGCCAAGTTAACACTACACCTCTGGCACTTCAAATCTCACTTGTCAATTCTCATCCATAGAATGACAGGTCCTCAAACTATTTTCGGCTCAAGCCAATTCTTGTCAAGTTAATATCACACCTCTGACAAAACTACTGTTTAAGTTAACATTATACCTCTAAGCAGTACGTCAAGTTTCTGCCAGGTTTAATATTACACCTCTGACAATCACTTTTCTTCAGTCTTCCACATCGAAGCTGAAATGAATGATGCCAAGTTAACACTACACCTCTAGCATCTGAGTCATCGCTAAGTTCAACAATACACCTATAGCCATGACCTTTCCTCAACTTCCTTGTCCAAGTCGAGATGACCAATGCTAAGTTCAACATTACACCTCTAGCATTACCTCACTGTTAAGTTAAACATCACACCTATGGCAGTGACGTTCTCAGTTTTTCCTAAACAAAACTGAAATACTTTTGAGTCAAGTTAATATCACACCTCTGACTCGCATCCTTGTCAAGTTAACATTACACTTCCGACAAGACCACTTTCAACCCGTCAAGTTAATATCACACCTCTGATGGTAACAAATTTTCCTAGAGTCTCCACGAGTCTAATCTCACTTGTTATTCTCTTCAATAGAATAACAGGTCCACCTAAAAACACTGTTAGGTTAATATTACACCAATTAACAGTGTTTTCATCAAATCCCCAGCTGAACTCGATTAAGTTAACTCTAAACCTCTGATCAAAGCTTACCCTCCCTCGGGGTACCAATTCTACTTGTCACTTTCTCTTATAAAGTGGCAGGCCCACCAAAGATTATTTCATCTCTGTCAAGTTATATTACACCTCTGACAGTACTGTGAAAGTTCCTGAAATAGGATCTTTCCCTCTAAAGTTTGACTTGTTGAGATTATCATCATAATTTTGACAAAGCCAGAGATTCTTTGCTTCTATGGGTCTAAGAAAAAAAATTCAAGATAATGAAAGAGGCAAAAAGAAAAGTGTCACTTTTATTTATTTCCAAACATATGAAAGTGATACAAAACGCTCTCTTGTACAATAAGATTGAGTGTTACAATTAAGGAGTACGAAGAAGTCCCTCTCTCTCTTAGAGGTTGCACTCACTCCTTATAAGCCGCGTCTGACTCCAAGTGCGCGATGTTTTGTGGCTACAATAGAAGCTGGTTACACCGATGCATGATGTAAGCATCGAAAGTGCCCTAGCTGACTAAGCTAAGAGCAATGGTGTTCTTGAGGTCTGGTGGCAGCAGAAAGTCCTGCAACCCTTCGTTCAGGAGCGTCTCCTTCCCTAGCAGGCCATCCAACGGACATGGACTGTCCTTGATGTGACTTCTAGAGTGGGAGAGGAAGAGGATCTTGTCCGCCACCACAACCGCCGGAGCCCTCATCGCCGTCATGCATAGCCTGACCATCTCTTGCCAGCAGGCATGAATGGCGAAGCAGATCTGAAGAGACCTTGGCGAGAGTTGGGTCCTCGTCAGAGATGTATATACTCTCTTATAGGTGACGAGGACCATAATATACTCTCTTATAGGTGAACATCGAACAAGTTCGCCGGCCAAAGCATCCTTCCAAGGGCCCAGCAAACCAGCAAGCCTACCTGCAAGAAATGAAACAAAGGAATCAGAACAATCTGCAACTTAGTATGTTTCAACAAAAAAAAAAAAACTAAGTCGCAAATGCGGACTGCAGACGCGGGAATGATCCACGCAGTCAGCCAAGCAGACGCGGGAAAGACCCGTAGTGAGCCAAACTGCTGCGTCAGCAGAGACAAACGCGAATCAAAACGCGGTCTCGTTCTGCGCCCAAGTCGAAAGCACAGACGCCGAAAGGGCATAGACGCCAAAAAGGCACAGACACCGAAAGTTGCCATCTCCTTGTTGAGTGAACAAGAGTTGCAAGCTCGGGTCTGAAACCTTTTTAGAATTTGCCCAAAGCAGTAGCCATAAAACGCGCCAAGACAGTGGCTTTGAAACGCAAGCTTTGTGAACAAAGCCAGCGCCAAGTGCCAAAGACCCCTGCACTCGCGTCCAGAGAAGTTCAAATCTGTGGCGCAAATTCCAGAAGAATGCACCAACACAGATAATGATGACGCCAAGGTACAGGCCGTGGTAGATTAAAATATCATGGCTAATCGGGACGGCGTACCAACAGAGGCTTCTACCAAGAGTCGGGCTCTCCGTGTCCAGACGCGGACGTGCAAGATGATCAGAGAGACACTCTGCCCCGAAGAGACCAAACAGGAGCATACAAGCCCTGGGTCATCTTCATCCACAGAGCCATCCTCACCATGGAGACAATACTCTGAAGAGGATGAAGGTTCTCAGAACGCTCGCTCTCAAAAAAGAAAACAGTCCAAAGGTTGGGTTGAAGGAAGAGGGTGCGCCCTATTTATAGGCAGCCCCCGATAACTGCACCGCCGGCCTTAATGACCGCACGATTGTCAAGGTCCAATAAAGGACTGACACGTGTAACGCCGCTTCGAAAACCGTCGCAGGCGCCAATCTCCAACCACCCGCCTCGGTGTCTCATTAAAGGGCATTAACGCCCGAGACCAATAAGAAGCCGACGCGTGGATAACCGCTTCGGGAAACAGTGGAAAATCTGCATTCCCGATCATCAATAGAGATTTGAAGATCACATCAAATCTTTATGACAGGCTGTACGTAACGCCTGGGAGGTTACACCAAGACGCAGACTGAAGAACCGTATCCAAAATTCGCGTCCCCTCCCCAGATTGGATGACGATCACCCGCGTCCTAGAGGAATGTCCGCGTGATGCAAAGTCGCGTCCCCTCAATAAACGGGGTCCTTTTTTAAAGGGGAACACTTAGTCCATTTTGGGATTAGTGGAAAATGCACAAGGCTGCGTCCCTCGCGTCTGCTTGATCCGCGTCTTTCCTAGCGAAACAGATCCGCGTCTCTCCCTACAGACGGATGCCGCGTCTTCTGAACTCTTGGCCGCGTCCCCCTATGGATTGACGCTGCGTTTCATCAAAAGAACTTGGTTCTGCCCAAGTCCTTCTGAACTCATGGCCGCGTCTCCCTATGACGCTGCGTTTCATCAAGAGAACTTGGTTCTGCCCAAGTCCTTCTGAACTCATGGCCGCGTCTCCCTATGAATTGACGCTGCGTTTCATCAAAAGAACTGGGTTCTGCCCAGTTCTTCTGAACTGATACCCGCGTCTCCCTGTGAACAGAGGCCGCGAGTCGATGCTGCGTTTCATTGAAAGAACTTAGTCTTACCTAAGTTCAGTGTTCACAGCCAATGATCAAGAAGTTGGATTCATCCACGGCTAAGTAAAGAAGATAAAAAATGTGTCCTTTTTATATCAAAAATGGATACAAACGCTCTGATAAATAGAGTGTCCTTTCTTTACAAAAAAAAGAAAAAGAAAAGGAGGCTAAATGTCATGGTTCGCCAAGGAACGGATTTGCTCCCTGAGATGATGCATCTTGATCTGACGTGCCTTCTCAGCCTCCATCATGGCTTGGACCCGCAGCTCCTCTTCAGATAGGAAGGGTTTTGCAGCCAGCTGCGCTCGCAGAGATTCCACCCTGGAAGAATGTAGAGACAGACTCTCTTCAGCCCGCGCCTTAGCCGCCTGTTGCTCCGCAAGCTCCTCTTTGATGGCAACAAGCTTCTTCTCATTGATCGCAAGCACAGCTTCTGCCTTGGCAATGGTGTCCCGAGCCTTGGCAATGGTGTCCCGAGCACTGATGATGACGTGCTCCGTGCTCTGCATGACAATCCCGGATTCCCTTGAATCGTCAGTTAGTTTCTGACATTCAGCCTGGGAATATTCGAGGCTGCGGATCTCTGCATCTATTTGTGCCTCTGCCTCCTGTCGCTCTTGTTCTTGAGCAGCTAAGAGCCGGGTTAGGGTGGCCTGGGCCTCACTAGAAGAGCTGGCATTTTCCAAAGACTTCAGCTCGTGCAGGTCGTCTCCCAGTTGCTCCACCACCCGCAGACACGCCTGGGCAAGTGAGGGGCCTCCGGTTAATTCGACGTTCTCGGCCAGATTTCTGAGAAGCGTCTGGGCAAAATTGAAGGAGCTGCTTCCACGTAAGATGAGATCAATACATGATCCCATCGAAGCAAAGAATTGTTGCACCATCCGGCGTGCCAGTTCCCCCATATCGTCGCCACCTGGGAAGCTTCCCGCCCCCTTTTCTGTCACGGGATAAGGCGGATCTTCTCGCACAAAAGTTGTGCTGACCACCGATACGGCTAGAGCAGAAGTAGCCTCGGGCGTTTCCAGAGGTGCTATCTTTACAGGAACTTCCTCTCAGAAACTTCAGTCGAGACTGAGTCGTGTGGCCTTCTGGAGGAATATCAATCATTGGACCCTCCACCTGAGCCCCCTTAGTTCTTTCTGCAAATGACCGAAACATTAGCCACAAAGGTGAAAAGCGAAACATTCAAAATATCAGAACTTTCTTACCACCTGGAGGTCCAGAGATAGCGAACCCTTGGGTGAATCTTGCAGAATGAGAGCTTCCCCAGCCTCAGTGGGTACCTCTTTTTCCGCAAGGCGGAGGGCTCCCTAGTTTCCACACGTCGCCCCTTCCGAAGTTGTCTCGCCAACCGAAGCCTCACTCCTTCGAGCTGGGTCACCTCTTTTACTATCTCCTCGATATGCAAGGAGGTAGTAGTCTCGGCATCCTCAGCCAACCCTGCAGCGTAAAGAAGAATGTTAAGACACCTTCTTCAAAACCAAAGAGGAAATCGAGTGAAAATACCTGCAATGGGAACAACCGTCGCCAACGGTGATGGCGCCGTCAACGGTTCCCCCCCGTACATTTCTTCCTCCGAGATATGGGAGAACTTGCTCGGATCAGGAAGGGTGGTTCATCACCGTAGTCGACCTTGTCTTCAAACTCGCTTTCCCCTGAATACGAGGAAGAAGACAGCTCAACGCGAGGAAGCTCTGCAACCGGAGCCTTGCCTCCAATTACCCCAGTGGTAGGACTGAGATCAATTGCCCGAGGACTGGAGATGAAGACACAAGGAGACCCCAACTGCTGTGCCTCATCTCTTCTTTCATGAGTAGAAGAAGGCTCGGGATGAGCTAAAATCCCCAGAATATCGACATCTCCTCCGCTCATGATGTCGACCTCTAGCTGCTCATCCTCGTCAGTGGCGGTGGATCGATCAACGAGCTCCCCTTCCTCCGCAGACCCGTGGCTTCTGCTAAGCGACCTGGGAACACGGACTAGAGGAGTTTCTTCTTCAGCTATATCCTCCTCCCTCAGTTCCCTGACACCAGAAGGGATGGCCGCTGGTAGAGAAACTGCTGGCGCCAAGTCTCTCCGCACCTTCTTACGGGCAGGCCCAGCAGTAGAAGTAGAGCCCTGACGACGCTTGCTCACCGCCTGTCGAGGCCTAGTTGCTTGCGGCTCTGCCCTTGTTGCTCGCGGCTCCGCCTTAGTCGCTTGCGGTTCCGCCCTTGGTGGTCGTGGCTCCGTGGCTCGTGGCTCCCTTCTCGTTCTTCTAACGACCTCCTTCTGGGCCTTCAGGTACTGTTCTACGAGTTTTGACGGTTTACCGGACTCTGTCCTTGCCTCGAGACTTGCATTGATGCTCTCGATGCATGAAGACGCCGGAAAAAAGTCTGGTGTCTGGATGGCTTGAGAGTACCAAGTGCAGAAGCTGAGGCTCATATGGCACTTGGGCCCCTCGAGAGGTAGACGGAAAGTTGCTCCCGTCCCTCCAGCCATACTGTAGTACCAGGCCCGAGCACCCTCGAACAGGTTCCCTTCGAAGGCGAGTCGAGCATTGGGGTTCCCGACATAGAGCTGATCATAGCCGAACTGTCGAGCGAAGCGGTTCGGCATGTACGGCTCAATGGTGCATGACGTCCCTTGCCGGAAAAGCACATATCCGGGCCGAATATTGAGCAACCACCAGAAGGCTCCCGTGGATAACCTCGTGAAATTATCCGGGCCCGCGGAATCAATAAGTAGATCCCCGAAAGATGCACCAGGGATCTGGGGGAGGCAACGATTGAGCTGGTAGTTCGCAGGGTCTGAAAGGCACTTCCGGACGTAATATATATAAGGATCACGCCAGTTCGAACCCTCCAACCGCTGTACAAAAGGGACAGAACTCTCCCTCCAACGCACCGCCGTCATCAAGGAAGGGCAATGCATCACGTACCAAGCCATGAGGTACGTGTAAGGCAGCTCGACCCGAGGGTTGGGACGCTTCACCGTCGGATTCCCCTCTGCGTCAACATACAGCTTTCCCTCAGAGTCTGCAGTTTTCGGTGGCTCGCAGAAATTCTTAGCTAGCGCCCGCAGCCCGCTCTGAATACCAGCCGCCACGGCCGGGAGAAGGGCTATGGGGTTGCCATGAGCCAGGAGCACCGCCGGGTACACCACGTCAGCAACAATCACTTCATGTGGCAGCGTGGGCACCAACACAACGCTTCAGCCACAGCATCAGAAAGCCCGCCAACAGCGCCCGATCGGAGATAGGGGTCCGGGCTTGATGGTGAAAGCTTTCAAAAACCAAGTCAGGGTCGAAACCGTCCTCGTTTGACTCCGTGGTGTAGAAACTGTCAGAAGCCTGGTCGATCCTGTCTTCAATCTCCCTATCGGAGCTGGGAGCCAATCGGGTTATCAGATGGTCTTTGGTGTTGACATTGTTGAACAAGTAACTGGCCCAAGACAGTTGCTTGACTCCCTGCGACCGCCATTTGGTTATCTGGCCGCAAATGTGGAAGTGACATAGCACTTCCCAGTAGGTCTCATATATTAGGGGATACTCCTCCTTCAAAAGGTGAAGCTCCATAGTGGTCGGGACATATTCCTCATAGGGAATGTCCCCTGTTGCCAATCCTGAGACTTCATGCAGCTCGTGCAGAGCGAGGCCCATCTCCCCGACCGGAGTGAAGAACGTCCCCGTCAAAGAATTATAACGCTCTAGAACCTCGAAGAAGTTCTGAGAGCTTTGAGGGATCCCCCACTGCACGGCCCTGACTGCCGAGTATAGTCCCACACGCTTTAGCAGATCCCCGAGCTCGGTAAGGACAAAGCCGACCATCCTACCCCACCAATAGTTCTCCGTGGAATGGACCCACCCGGCGCACGGAACCCAACCGGATAATCACCTTCCGCTTCCATGAATGCGTTGAGGAAGGTAGTGCCAAGTTGTGATATCTCTCCAGCCGAACCTCAGACTTGCGCGACCCAGGAAAAGGCCGATAACCGACCTGTCATGGCTATCATGACGGTGTACTCTATGGGAACCAAATCACCGAGAGTAATCTCAGGGACATATCGAGAAAGGTCCCATTCCATCTTCCGAGGGACGGACATGTACTGGAAATAGGACAGCGGGAACATCCTCTCCATGTCCGGAAGAAAGAATCTTCCACCCCTTATTTGACGGAGCCATCTGTAAGTTCCGTCATACACGCGATAGCCGCCATCGTGGATACGATCTCCGAAGAAGAAGGCAGGCTTCTCCAGCTTGATGCCAGCATCTGTTGTGAATGCTGCATCGGTCATAAGCACCCGAAGAGTCCTCATGTCAACATTCGAGAGCTCTCCTCACGAGCCTGCGACTGGTCAGCAATCACAGGGACAGTCCTTTGTAGCACAAAGGTCAAGTCCCGGTCAGCACCACCTACATGTCCAAAGTGGCGCGTCTTGGCGAGTGAAGTAGTAAGGTGTGGCGCTGCAAAAAGAAAAGAAAAGGACACTTAATTAGATACTTTATCAAAAGCAAGGAAAAAATGCTAAGTGTTCATAACCCAGACGCAGAAGAGACACTGGACGCACGAATTATCAAATCCGCGTCCAGACCTGCGCATCCACGTCCAAACGCAGAAGAGATACTAGACGCAGGAATTATCAAACCCGCATCCAGACCTGCGCATCCCGTCCAAACGCAGAGGAGATACTGGACGCAGGAATTATCAAATCCGCGTCCAGACCTGCAAGATCCGCGTTTTGCAAACCAAGACTTATGAGATTCAAGTACTTGGACTCAGGCGCCAGACCGTAAGAACCAGCACCTGATGTTGCAGAACGCAAGGATCAAAGTCCGCTTTTAAACCCTTCACAATTAGAAATATTCTAAGTGAAGGGTCCAAAAGGCAGGACCTAATGGCACCGGGTCATCAAACCCACGCCTCGGTTATCAACCCAAAGACTGCGTCTGGGAATCAAACACGATTTAAATTTGTGTGTTAAGGGTTCTTAAGGGTTCTTTGAACTTCCTTTAATGGTGAAATTCACGCCTAAAAGGCATTTTACCTTGGAGACCTTGGAGATCAACATCCTGCGCAGAGGAGGAGCTGCCCCTCCGGGCCTCGGCGACGGTCGCCTTTGAAGAAGAAGCAGTCGGCTTGGTCTTGGGTGCCATTGTTAATTCAATCCGAGGTTAAACAGATGAACAGAAGGGGAAATTCTCTTTCTTAATTTTACCAGCGAGTGCGTTCGGAGAAGAAGAAGAATCTTCCCAACTGTGGCCTTTTATAGGCACAAGGATTCGCGAAGATACGCAGCGTATGGCCCGATGAATTCTGCGGCGAATCTCTGTTCGACGCGTGGAACGAAATCACTTTAACGCACAGAGAAGATCATGCGCCACGACTCTGCAGTGAATTGTCGCTCGACACGTGGCACGGATCATTTAATGAGCCAGGAAATCCGCGCGCCAAAAGGTGAAATCCCGTCGGTTCCCCAGGCCAACTGGCAGTGCAATCATGACGTGGCACGGACTCGCACCCGACGGCCATGTCTCTTCGATGGATATGCCCCGTCAGCATCGCCATAAATGCGCCCAGACAATCGCGTCTATATTCAAAAGATGCGTCTCTCTACAAAGTCCGCGTCCGACCCAGCGGACCCAACATCGCGTCTGCCTCATAGAAGATCAGGCGCGTTTCTATTGCCAAAAGGTCGCGTCTCGCTAAGAAGTCGCGTCTTTAAAGCAGTCTCATCTCTGCTTTTCAAAAAGGAACCCGCGTTCAATCCCTGCTTCTGCGAATCAGTTCAACAGTACACTGGCCCAAGCAGAAGACCAACCACTCCTGGCTTAAAGCACACTCGTGACAGACTAAAAGCAATCGGGGAGGTTTAGACTGTGCATCTAGACACTCAACATGATCAACTCTGGTGACTTCAAAGAGTTTAAACAGTACACTCACGAAGACCAACTCCAGATAAGATCGAACCCGGAGCATCAACAGTCCAGCCATGAAGGTGAATTCAGCTAGAGTCCAAAGTATTTCGAAATCCGTCCCAGTTAACTGCGGAATATCGAAAACTTTGAAGGGGGTTCTGTAGGCTGTCCAAAAGTTACTGGAGGACAAGCCATTGAAAAGCAAAGTTTAAAGCTCTAGACGCGAGGGACTATCACCCGCGTCTCAGCATCGAGGCTCGTCGGCCTGACACCCGCGTCTCATCATCAAGGCGCGTCGGCCTGACACCCGCGTCTCATCATCAAGGCGCGTCGGCCTGACACCCGCGTCTCATCATCAAGGCGCGTCGGCCTGGAACCCGCGTCTTAGTTATACCGCCTTGGTTAAGGGACCAATTACTGCCCACACGTAAGGGGGACCAGCTCCCATCGTGGCGTGTCTTTAGCAGGCACGTGGGTTGGTTACCGCCCATGTAGCGGGGAAGTTGGCTCTCATCGTGGAGTATTTTTAGGGGCACGTTCACCTCCTAAGACCTCTATAAATAGCCCCGTCGCTATGAAAAAGGGGTCGGACCCTTGGTGATCAGAAGAAATCGGAGGGCATCAATAGACAGAAAGAGGCCGAGAGATATCAACAGGCGCGACACATACAGAGAGAGAGAGCTCGACTCTTCAAGCTAACTTGCTGCGTACAAGTTGCTCTTCGCCTACCTTCTCTTTTAGAGTTTTGGTAGACGGGGCTGAGTTACTCCTTCTACCTGCCAAGGAGAAGATCCCTGGACGGTCCAGACGGTCATCTGGTCAACGGAGAACAAGATTCACTCTCCACCGCCACACGAAGAACCCAGCACTAAACAAAGGGGGGATTCAAGCTTCAACATCCTCCCTCCCTTGTAACCGGAAGATTAGTCTGTTGTAATTTTTCATCTGATTCAAGGAAATTTTACACCTCCTCTTTTTCCGCGTCCAACAATGGTCCCAGTATTTTTTTATGAGGACTGCTATCATGGTCGCAGTGTTTTGTGAGGACAGCTACCATAATCGCGTGCTAATTTGACTGAAAATATCTGAAATTTTTTTAGACTGTGAGGTCTGCGACCAAATCACAGTGTCGGCTGAGAAAGTTCTCTCAGTTGGCGGCTGAAGTACAAATATACCTCTCTCTCTACGTATATAGAGATAGATAGAATTGTGTCATTCCGAAATGATTCAAGGCCGAATCTTTCCCAGTCAAATACAATCCTATGACATCCAAATGTAAGAGCGATTCCGTTGAAGTTGATGTAAATTATTTCAAGTAACCAAAATTCAATATCACGTATTTTGAATACTTTTTGCCCATCAATCAAGAAAACACAAAATAGACAACAAAAATAGTTTAGAATCGATCTACATAAATGCATTCATCCTACCACCACTTGAAGTACGCCAATTTGCTGGTTTTTTCTCAAAATTTATTCACTAATAATGATTCTAATAATTCTTTTAATTTAATTTATTTTATGTTTTGAAATTAGCCCTGATAACCACTTTCGTCCTTTTATTAGATTATCTGCAGACCTTGAACTCTCATGTTTGTTTTCCTCACATAGAATATTGATTTGTTTGTCTTTTCAACCTTTTCATTTAAAATTGGAGTATTTTTGTGAAGCCAACTGATCAGGTGGTTCCAAGAGCCAACTTTAGACACTTTCTTCTGGGAAAAGATGGGTCCGTACCATTCATGCTCCTTTTCAACTTTTTATTTTCCCCTAAAATTTATTGCCTCAAGTTTTCATTCAAGCGTTTCTTTGGCTGTTTGGATTCAAGGAGTTGGGTGGAAGTGAGGAAGTGGGAAGTGCCTTTTTTCATTTCTGCTGTTCATTCAAACACCGGAAAAGAAAAATAGAAAAAGGTCTTTTCCTTTCTCTTTTCTCTTTTACACAACCTTTTCCTCACTTCCAGTGTGCTACAGTTAATTTTGTGGTCATATAAATCTCATTTGTAATAAGTTGTAGCACAAAACAGTTAATTTTTTGCTCATATAAATCTCACTTGCATTCTAATTACAGTCCATTTTTTATTTTTCTAATTAATTTTTATTTTAATATTATTTTGCGGTCAACTTTGTGGTCAACTTTTCCACTTCCACTTCCACATTACCATCCAAACACCGGAAAAGACATAACATTTTTCAAACCACACTTCCCAACAACATCCAAACACCAAAAAACTTACTAACCAATTCTCAAGTTCCAAAGGGAACTATTACCACTTCCTCACTTCTTCACTTCCTCACTTCCACCCTTAACCAAACAGATATGACTCCTCATTTGTTATCACTAAGAACAATACACATTTTTCAGCTTTCTAGTTTAATTGTTTCTGTTGCTGCTGAAATGTTCATTATTTTTTTTGTTATTATCATTTAGATTTAGCCCGATACAAGCATTTTTACATGGAAACTAATTGTAGAGCAAAAATTTTGTCTCGTCCAATCGGTGTCATTAGTTATTACATGATTATTTTGAATAATAGAACACATTTGTCCGTGATTTACTAGAAACTTGCCTTGCTGCATTTTTTTTTCTTTTTGTTTTAAGATAGCGCAATCTTGGCTGATTTCCTTCGTACTCAAATTTTACTAGTAATTTATATATAATGGAGGATTTCGCTACAGCCTCCTATGTCAATTTATAATTAGAAAAATTCAGCTTCATAATTTAATTCGCTGCAGTATTCTCCTTTTTGAAACTAACGCCGTGTAACCACGTGTTAAGCGCAGAAGCGCTCCACCGCAATAATCGCTTAAAAAAAATAGACTGCTTTGAAAATGCAGACTGTTGGTATATAAAAGGCTGCGACCATGATCGTAGTCCCCCAAAAAATGCCTATTTCTGAGTCTTTATTATGACTGCGATCTTGATTGCAGTTCTCACGAAAATGCCAGAATTTTTATAAGATTGCGACTATGATCGCAGTCTTCTTTATTAGGACTACGACCATGATCGCAATCCTTACAAAACTGTCATGTTTTTGAGTCTCTATAGAATCGCGATGATGATCGATGTCCTCACAAAAATGTCTTATTTTTAAGTCTTTATTAGTACTGCGATATGATCGCAATACTTACAAAAACATAATTTCTCAACCTATATTGTAACTGTAGCAATGATCGCAATCCTTACAAAATGTCCTTATTTTAATTAATAAAGGACTGCGATCATAATCACATTATTCTAATAAATGACTGCGACTATAATCACAATCCTCATATCTGTATCGCCATCATCAACGGAATCTCGTTCATCGACATTGAATGACACCAAATGTTTTTCAAATCAAAAAATTACATCAATTACAAACACAAATAAAATTCATCGCGAGCACAAACAAACTAGTTCCGCAAAAAAGTCGATTAAAATGAATTGATCTGAGGGCTTCGCCCCCTGAGACCCCCTGAGGGGGCTCCTCGTCCCGTTCCAACACTCATGGCAACCTAATCGCGCAGATTAACGTCGAATTACTCTGCATCAGAGTCAGGATTGAGGAGAGAGCAACGTTGGGACGATGAGAAAGAGTAAAAGAAGAAACAAAAATATATAAAGAAGTTGTGGTGAGAGGAATCAATTTATGCTGGTATGGATGAGACTTTATCGGATAAAAATAAGAGGAGTGAGTTTTTTTTCCAATTATGAAAAAAATAAATAACTGTAGCGAAATTTTCCTTTAATAATTTAGCATGTGAATATGCGAGGGCGGACCATTTTTGACCAAGCCACACTCTTGATTTATCATGGATGCATGCAAATAGATAACCAGGCAACTAGGGTCCACTGAATTTTAAGTTTTTAACTATCTGGCTATTGAGTAAAATTCGTTTTATTGTTAATTTTTGGGGAGTAAATTAAATTAATTTCCTTGTACAATATTTCCTCCCCCCCCCCCCCCACCCCCCCCCCCCCCCCCCCACCCCCCCTCTCTCTTCACCATGATGAAATCCTACAGCAAGTTTGCTGTGGAAGTGGCGGCAAGCTGAAACGGCGTTGTGACAGTGCCTATCACTTAACGTGTCGGATGATGAAGATGCCGACGATCGCTTTATGTCCACAGCTTTTCGTTTCATCTCATTTCGTTTCATTCATGCCACCATCGTTTCGTTTGTTGTCACAACTTTTTGTTTTATTTCTTCTCATCGATGCTGGGTTCACGTCACCTGACCATGCACAATATCCCATGCTTACAGAACCTTTTGGTGGGCCCACCTAGATCCCCCGGGCCAGGGTGTTAAAATTATTTTGTGAAGTCTCATGTTATATAAATCAAAAGTGGTTGAATGATATAAATATCAACTCTTTTATAATCTATTATTATGAGTATTGAGTCATGGGTCACCATGTCACTTGCGTGCGCATGCACCGAATTGTGCCAGGTTGGGTTCGGGACGCACGCTCACGACTTGCGGACACAAATACAATTCCATTTATGGTCTGTTTGGTTGTCGTAACTGGCCGTAATTCGTAGTTGTAATTGGTAAAGTCTTTTACAATTGTAAATGAGTTACATGTATATAAATTTTACGGTGTTTTGTTGGTAATAACAAATTGTAAAGTGGGAAAGTGTATTGTACTTTACGGTGTTTGGTTGTCGTAATGTATAAGTCGTATGTGAAAAAGTTGACCACAAAATTAACTATTTTACAATTTTAAAAGTTTTAATATTGCAATAAATATTTAAAAAGTTAAATATTAAAATTTTTTAATATTAATATAAAAAATATTACAAATTTGTATGACCACAAAATTAACTGTAACTGGGCTGTAAGTGAGTGGTAACTGGGTTGCAAGTGAGTGTTAGTTGAGTTACGTAAGTCTTTTACAAATTACGGTCCAAACAAACGCCGTAATTGTAACTGGGTAGTAAGTCATTTACGAATTACGGAGTTTTACGCGAAACAAACGGCCCCTTAGTTGGCCCTGTGACCTGCCACATTTTGGATCTTATTTTTTTAATTTTCTTTCAATATCCAATTATAACTTTGGAGAGTGTAGTTCTCGGAGTGATTGCTTCATATTGGAGAAACAACTCGGAATGACACATTGCGAGCTTATTTTAAACATGGTCAAAAGTGGAGCTAACATAGAGAATCTCCAGCGGATTAATAGGATTTAAAACTAATAAAATGGATCTAAATTTTGACCATGTTCTAAAAATGATTCTTTTACAGAACTTATAAATTCACCTTCTCCAGAGTGCAGTAAACACAACAATTGAGATACTTCTCTATGCCTCTCTATTTTATTTTTTCTTTTTTAGAGTTTTTGTTCTTAGTTCCTGGAAGTTTAAGAAGAACTCGCAAAAGCCTATTGAAGTCCGTGCCGACAAGAAGGAGGTCGCCTGACCGAGCGTAGTTGTATCTCCGAAATCATTACTGCGAAGCCCTGTATGAGAGGGGAGCAATTTGATTATTAGGACAATGCCCAGCACGCCTTGATCATCAGGCTAAACTTTTTTCTCTTTATTTTATTTACTGTGATTTTGATCTTTTAATCTGATATTATTTTGATTAAGTAGCTTCAGATCAATAAATTTACCAACAATCTAAGAATCAAATTTTGTTGTCTTTGTGTTTGAATTAAATCATGAATCCTAATCATATCAATATCATGATGCGTGATCTGTTCTTACTACTGCTGTCACTCATGTTTCTAAAGAAAATCAAACTGTCAAAGATTTTAATCATGTGTGTTGTGATAATTATATTTACTCGATTTACATGCTACGATAAGCATAATTTTATTCTGAAAAGTATCTTTATGCACGTGATGTCAAGTTTCTATAAAATAATTGTTCATGCTATCATTTTTGTACTGTTAATTTTAAGCATGTCAATTATGCTTTCTTTTTGAATGAACTTTGGACTATCTGTTTGCAGCATTATAATAACAAAATTGTTTATCGATCATCAGATAATGACTATAAGTGAGATTCTCTCGGTAAAGGAAGAAGTTTGACGGTAATAACTTTCGTCATTAGCAAAACCAAATGAGATTCTGATTAGTAACACTAAATCTAATAACAGCCATTGAAAGTGATCACCTATCTTCTTCTAGACCAATTACTAGTTAGAGCTCAATTACAGAACCTATCCCTACACTTAGAACTCCTCAAGAGATTGAGAGACATTATCTACATAGAATTCTAGGAGCATTCTGATGGACTATATGACCTCTACTACTCTGTCACTAGCCTAAAATTCTTTGGGATACTTTAGAAAAGAAATAAGTTTTAAATGATACTGGAATAAAAAGATTTAAAGCATCTGATTTTAACAAATTCAAATGGCAGATTGAAACTAATGAATAAACAAATTCATGAATTTTGAGAACTTAGTGCAACAGCTTAAAACCAATAGATCTACCATTGATGAGACATTTCAGATTGCTTGCCTCATAGAGTAATTACATGATATTTTGACAGACAAAATCACCTAGTCATAATTAAGGAGATCTTACTCTCATCCAAGCGCTGAACTCAATTAGAATTAAAAAACATCATAGGTTGAGAGAGGAAGCCAAATCTGAATCAAATCCTAAAGTGAACAATGTAGAATTAAAACCCAATAGTGACTCTAAACCCATGTTCAAAAAAGAGAAGCGCCATTTTTACCAAAACCAGAATAAAACTTTCAATAGAAAACCTATCCACTACAACAAGAGTCCCTTCAACTTTCAGAAAAAAGAAGGAGCTGAACGCTGTGACTACTTTGTTTGTGGTTGGACCAATCATCTAGCCTAGGACTGCTTCTACAAGAAGACTGAGCCACCCAAACTTAGAGAGAGAGAGAGAGGGTCTCCGATAGCCAAAGCTCAAGTCAATATGCTGACTTACAGTTCTGTTGAGACTGCTTTCAGGTCAGTACTCTTCACCTCTGAAGTGAACTTTACTTTACCAGTAAATAATTAGTTGTTTGATACTGAGCTAAATACATGTTTGGTCTGATCAATTCTTACTTTTCACCTATCATGTCTCGGGTAGAGGAACTGTGATCATGGAGAACAATGTTGTGGCTCCTGTTTTCAGAATAGGCCGAATCAACTTGAAGCAGATATCCGAGAAGACCTTAGCCTGCATGATATCTACAATATACTCGAGATTAAGAGAAATGATTAGTGGATGTCTATTAATCCAACAAATCTATAAGCTTGTGTTTGAATCAAATAAAGTTGTAATAACTTAGGGTTTGAACTTTATTAGAAAGTGATTCCTGTGTGATGGTTTATTTAAATTAAATATCAAAAATTTTACTCTTGCATCTCCAATAAATCTGAATGTTGAACCCTCCGTGACTTGGAGTCAATGCCTGGGACATGTGAATTACAACTCATCCAAAAGAATGATGCATCTCAATCTGATTTTCAAGCTAAACATTAGAGATCATGACAAATGTGAAATCTGTGTAGAAGCTAACTTTCCTAAGAAATTTTCAAGAACTATTGATAGAAATTTTGAAACTTTAGAACTCGTTCATAGTGATATCTGTGATTCTGGAAGAACATCTAGAGGAGACAAACAAATATTTTAAGACTTTCATAAATGACTGTTAAAAGTATTGTCACCTTTGTTGGCCCAAAAGGTTACACTCTCCATTTGTTTTTGGTTTTGATGATGACAAACCAAATATGAGCTATTTGGTACTAACAAGTTTGTTAAGATGAGTTTCAGGTTTGTACCATTTTTGGAGGTCATTGCTTGCTATTGCAACAACTTCTAGGTTCATGAAGCTATGAAGGCATATTGCACATCAAGGAAGGATCATAGAAGAAGAAGGCTCTAGCAAGGATAGCATGGCTCATAGATTGAGAAGATTGCTATGCATACTTTATTTTTAGTTTTATAGTTTAGAAGTTTGTTAAAGAATAGTGGATAGGTTTGAAGCTCTATCACACACGTTTTTGCGCACATGTTCAATCCAAAATGTTTTCCTATAATTTATACAAAAATATTTTGCATACAAGATTTTGCCTACAGATATATATTTATGTTTTATACTAATCCCTGTTCAAAAGTATTTTTATCAAAATCTTAATCTTTTCTTAAATTCCTTCTAAGTCTGATTTTTGACCAGTTCCGATCGACCGGCCGGTCGACCGAATCTGTGTCAGGTTATACCGGTCGACCGTCCCAGTCGACCGAGGTCCTGGCAGATGCACGTATCCGTGTGCATGTCTGTCGGTCGACCGGGGCGGTCGACCGGACTATAGTTTTTTGCTCTCTGGTTTTTTCGGTCGACCGGGCGGTCGACCGTATGCCTGTAACGGTCATAATTTTGAACTAGCAGTCGACCGCACCGGTCGACCGATCTGACCGTTTGAACAGTAACGGGCAGATTTTTAAGAGCTGTTTTATTTTGTCTTTTGTGTTTAAAATTTGTATTAAGGATTTATTTCAAATCTAATATTACTTAATTAGCCTTAAGTTTGTTTTTAGCTCTTAACCTAGCCCTCTCCTATAAATAGGGGTGATTGGGGAGAGATTCATTACAACAATTATTGCTACAAAATTCAAAAGTTTAAGGCTTTCAAAAGTTCTTGATTTTTGTGCTAAATTCTCTCAATTTTCTGAAGGGTTTTCAAAAGATTTTCTCTGATTTCAATTTCTTTTCCTTACACACAAAGGAGCTTCAATTCTACTCATTATTCTCTAAGGACCTTTGTAAGGGAAGAGATTTTGAAAGAGAGAGTTTGTGGTCTTGTGACTACTCAGAGATTCTTGTGATTGTAATTGTGGAGTTGGGTACTCCGGTTGTAATTGTTCTTTGTGATAGTGGAAGTAGCTAGAATCCTTCTGGGGAAGGCGGGGAGTAGAGCTGGGTGCTCGAACCTCGATAACATATCCTTGTGTTTGCGATTGGTTTACTTTCTTGCACTCTTTACTTTACTATACTTGCTCTTATTCTTGCTCATCATAATCATTGTCATATTTACTTGCTTGCATTCATCTTGTGAATCTTGATTGGTAATTGTTGTAGCTTTAAATTTTTTATTTGCCCTTTGATTAGCATTGTCACCTATTCAGCCCCCCCCCTCTAGGTGACTTTTCAATTGGTATCAGAGCTTGGACTCTAGGTTTGGCTTAACATCCATAGAGAGATCCTTAAAACTTGCTAATCAACATTTTCATTTCATTCATTCATCACTAGTAAACATGGCCGACAACATTAAATCCCCACCTAAATTTGATGGACTCAATTTCCCAATTTGGAAGGTTAGGATGACTATATTTTTGCAATCTTTGGGTAGCTTAGTAGCCAAGTCCTTGACCAAACCCTATGAAGCACCCGATGGTGATGAGAGCACTTGGACCGACCTTGACTTTAAACTATATGAGGCTAACTCCAAGGCCCAAAACTCCCTATTAACCGCCTTGAATGAGGATGACCTTACACGGGTAATTCATTGCCAATCCGCCTATGAGATTTGGCAATACTTATTGGTCACACACGAGGGGACTTCACAAGTCAAGAGAGTTAAGATAGATCTCTTGAGGTCCCAATATGAGTCATTTAAAATGCTTGATGATGAGTCTATTGATAGTATGGCTACAAGGTTTACTAAAATCACTAATGGTCTTTCTTCCTTAGGTGATGACATCTCCAACGATCAAAAGGTGCGGAAAGTAATTCGGGCTCTTCCTTCATCATGGGAGATCAAGGCCACCACCTTGAAGGAGTTAAACGACAAGGACGAGATGGACCTCATTAGTCTCATTGGGAACCTAAAGACCCATGAGATGGAGAAGAAGGTAAGAGAAGAGGCCACTACTTCAAAGAAGAAATCCATAGCCTTCAAGACTTCATCCACCAATGATGACGATGAAGATGACGAAGAAGAAGATGAGGAGCTTACTCTACTTGTTCGCAACGTCAAGAGGATGTACTGGAAGAACAAGCTCAACTTTCGGAGAAAATTTGAAGGCAAAGAGGAGCGGAGGATCATATGCTACAATTGCCGCAAACCCGGACATATCATGGCGGATTGTCCGGAGTTCAAGAAGAAAATGACTTCCTCCTTCAAGCCAAAGAAGCCGGAGGAAAAGAAAGCTTACAAAGCTACGTGGGATTCGGAAAGCGAGTCCGAAGAGGAGGTGGATCAAGCTAATATGTGTTTCATGGCAAACACACCCAAGGTAACCCCTCAATCCCTTGATGATGAAGATGATGATGTAAGTAAGGAAGTTCTAGTGCATGCTTTTGTAGAACTTTCTGAAACTTATGATAACAAGAAACTTGAATGCATAAAATTACAAAAAGAAGTTGCTTTTCTTAAGAATGAACTTGCTATGGTTTCTAAAGAAAAGGATAATATTTCTTCTAATCTCATTTCTATACAAAAAGAATTTAATGCCTACAAAGTTTCTTGTAAAGCAAAATCTCCTATTATTGATGAACAAGAAATTTCTTCCTTTAAATCAAAAATGAATGATTTTAAAAAAGTTTTAAATGATTGTGCTTTTAATACCAAGAAACTTGAGAACATGTTTTCTAAAAAGCACACTTCACATGCTAACACTTCACAAGCTAAGAATTCTCATGCTCACACCACTCATGCTAAAGTTTCTCATGCTCACAAATCACACACTCACTATGCTTTTAAATATGGTAGAGTGTATAGATGCACATATTGTGGTAAAAATGAACATTTAGCTAAATTTTGCTATGATCAACTAAATAGAACAAATAATCTTGTTTGGGTTCATGACACTAACCCTAGAGGACCCAAGAAAATGTGGGTACCAAAATCAAGTCTTAAATTGTTTGATGTAGGTACACACCAAAGCTCCAAGACGTAGGGAGCGGTGGTACCTTGATAGTGGTTGTTCAAGACATATGACATGGGACATCAACAACTTCACAACCCTATCAAGGTACATGGAAGGTGGCACCGTCACCTTCGGGGATGACTCCAAAGGAACTATCATCGGTATGGGTAACATTCAAATTGGTGCACTCCTATTATTGAGAATGTTGTTTTAGTAGATGGTTTAAAACATAATTTGCTTAGCATTAGTCAACTTTGTGATCATGGACTTAAAGTTGTTTTTGATGATACTTCTTGCAAGATTTTTGATGTTAAATCTAATGATTGTATTCTTACCGGTTTTCGTGATAATAATGTTTATATTATTGACATGCTTAATTTAGATTGTTCTACTAAATGCTTGAATGCTTTTGATGAAAATTCTTGGCTTTGGCATAGAAGACTAGGACATGCATCTTTTGACCATATTTCTAGGATTAATTCAAAGGAATTGGTGAAGGGTATACCTTGCTTGAATTTTGAGAAAGACCGCATTTGTGGTGCGTGCCAACTTGGGAAACAAACCAAGTCTTCCTTTAAACCAATCAAGGATATCATGTCAACTAGGCCTTTAGAATTAATTCATATGGATCTTTTTGGACCAACTAAAACTAAGAGTTTAAATGGAAGTAGATTTGCATTTGTTTTGGTTGATGATTTCTCCCGTTTTACTTGGGTTTTCTTTTTGCAACATAAAGATCAAACTTTTTCTCATTTTAAGATTTTTCGAAAAAGAGTTGAAAAAGAAAAAGGTTTTCTGATTTTGAAAATAAGGAGTGATAGAGGTGGTGAGTTTGTTAACCAACTCTTCATGACTTATTGTGATGAAAAGGAATTAAGCATGAAATGTCTTGTCCTAGAACTCCACAACAAAATGGAGTTGTAGAAAGGAAAAATAGAACACTTCAAGAGATGGGTAGGACAATGATAAATGAGTATGACCTCCCTCAATATTTATGGGCCGAGGCCGTAAACACCGCATGCTATATATCGAATCGTATTTATTTATGCAAAAATTCTTCTAAAACATCTTTTGAAATGTATCATTCTAGAAAACCAAATGTTGCATATTTCAAAGTTTTTGGATGCAAGTGTTTTGTTTTAAATACTAAGGATAATTTGGGTAAATTTGATGCTAAGGCTTATGAAGCTATCTTTGTTGGATATTCTTCTACTAGCAAAGCATATAGAGTTTTCAATAGATCTACACTTACCATAGAAGAATCCATGCATGTTAAATTTGAAGAGACTAATGTGATTGTTGAGAATGTTGTAGAAATTGAACCATTAGGTGAAGGCATGAAGAAACTATCCTTGAAGGACTCACCCGCTCAAGAAGACAAGCAAGAACCTATTGGTGATGTTCAAGAGGATAAAGAGGAAAGCTCTCAACCGCTTCCTAAAGCTTGGAGATACGCTACAAATCATCCGAAGGAGCTCATCTTGGGTGATGCATCTAGAGGAGTCACTACGCGCTCCAAACTCCATGACCTATGTGGTAACTTTGCTTTCATTTCTCATTTTGAACCCAAGGGCATTCTCGAAGCCGAGACGGACCCATATTGGTTGCTTGCCATGCAAGAGGAACTCAATCAATTTGAGCGCAACCAAGTTTGGCACCTTGTTCCTAAGCCCCACGATAGACCAATAATTGGTACTAAGTGGATCTTTAGAAACAAGATGGATGAGTCCGGAAATGTCATTAGGAATAAAGCTAGGTTAGTGGCCCAAGGTTACACTCAAGTTGAAGGAATTGACTTTGAGGAGACCTTTGCACCCGTAGCACGGCTTGAAGCCATACGGATGACACTAGCTTTTGCATGTTTTAAAAATTTTAAACTTTTTCAAATGGATGTAAAAAGTGCATTTTTAAATGGTTTTATTAATGAAGAAGTTTATGTTGCTCAACCTCCCGGTTTTGTTGATCATGTTCATCCCGATTTTGTTTTTAAACTTGATAAAGATTTGTATGGATTGAAACAAGCTCCAAGAGCTTGGTATGAAAGGCTTTCTAGTTTTCTCATTTCAAATGATTTTGTTAAAGGCAAAGTAGACACAACTCTTTTTACTAAGCATGTTGATAATGATATTTTAATTGTGCAAATTTATGTTGATGATATAATTTTTGGATCTACTAATGAGCTTTTGTGCAAGGAGTTTGAAAAGGTAATGCAACTAGAATTTGAAATGTCTTTCATGGGTGAGCTTAATTTCTTTCTTGGACTCCAAATCAAGCAATTGCAAGACGGAACCTTCATTAACCAAGCCAAGTACGCAAAGGAGCTAGTAAAGAAGTTTGGGCTTGAAGGATCAAAGGCTTGCAACACTCCAATGGCAACTACAACCAAGCTTGATAAGGACGATCAAGGTAAAAATGTTGATATTAAATTATATAGAAGCATGATAGGAAGTCTTTTATATTTAACGGCAAGTAGGCCGGATATCATGTTTAGTGTGTGTCTTTGTGCTAGATTTCAATCGTGTCCTAAAGAGTCTCATCTTATTGCGGTAAAACGCATTATTCGTTATATTAAGGGCACAATTGGAATGGGTCTTTGGTATCCGAAAACTAGAGATTTTTCAATGACTAGTTATTTGGATGCCGACTATGCGGGTTGTAGAGTAGATAGAAAGAGTACTAGTGGGACATGTCAATTTCTTGGTAATTGTCTTGTTTCATGGTCCTCTAGGAAGCAAAATTCCGTAGCTCTCTCAACCGCCGAGGCGGAGTATGTTGCCGCGGGGGCTTGTTGTGCACAAGTCCTTTGGATGAAACATACTCTCCTTGATTTTGATTTGCACTTTGATCATATAAAAATATTTTGTGATAATACTAGTACTATACACATGACTAAGAATGCAAATCAACATAGTAAGACCAAGCACATTGAGATTAGATATCACTTTCTTAGAGATCATTTTGAGAAAGGTGATATAGATATTGATTATGTTTCCACGGATTTACAACTAGCCGATATTTTCACTAAACCTCTTGATTTTGCTAGATTTTCGTTTATTTGTGGAGAACTTAATGTTTGTATTATTGAATAGACATGTTTTTCATAACCCTTTTTGATGTATGACAAAAAGGGGGAGAATAAGTTTACATGGACAAAAATAAGTTCATTTGGTCTTGGTTCCATATGAATTTATATGTTTTGGTTTTAATAAGTTTTGATATGAGTTTTGTATTTTATGAAATTGAGAAATCTTGTATTTTGTTTCTATATCTTGTATTTTGTTTCTATTGGTATTGTTTCAATTTGGTTTCATTTGATATCTTTTCTATGAATTCTTGTGTTTTAAGTTTAAATAATATAGCACAATTTGAGGGGGAGTTTTCTCCTCCCCTATATTTTTGTTTATAGCCTATTTGTTTTGTCATCATCAAAAAGGGGGAGATTGTTGGCCCAAAAGGTTACACTCTCCATTTGTTTTTGGTTTTGATGATGACAAACCAAATATGAGCTATTTGGTACTAACAAGTTTGTTAAGATGAGTTTCAGGTTTGTACCATTTTTGGAGGCCATTGCTTGCTATTGCAACAACTTCTAGGTTCATGAAGCTATGAAGGCATATTGCACATCAAGGAAGGATCATAGAAGAAGAAGGTTCTAGCAAGGATAGCATGGCTCATAGATTGAGAAGATTGCTATGCATACTTTATTTTTAGTTTTATAGTTTAGAAGTTTGTTAAAGAATAGTGGATAGGTTTGAAGCTCTATCACACACGTTTTTGCGCACATGTTCAATCCAAAATGTTTTCCTATAATTTATACAAAAATATTTTGCATACAAGATTTTGCCTACAGATATATATTTATGTTTTATACTAATCCCTGTTCAAAAGTATTTTTATCAAAATCTTAATCTTTTCTTAAATTCCTTCTAAGTCTGATTTTTGACCAGTTCCGGTCGACCGGCCGGTCGACCGAATCTGTGTCAGGTTATACCGGTCGACCGTCCCAGTCAACCGAGGTCCTGGCAGATGCACGTATCCGTGTGCATGTCTGTCGGTCGACCGGGGCGGTCGACCGGACTATAGTTTTTTGCTCTCTGGTTTTTCCGGTCGACCGGCGGTCGACCGTATGCCTGTAACGGTCATAATTTTGAACTAGCGGTCGACCGCACCGGTCGACCGATCTGACCGTTTGAACAGTAACAGGCAGATTTTTAAGAGCTGTTTTATTTTGTCTTTTGTGTTTAAAATTTGTATTAAGGATTTATTTCAAATCTAATATTACTTAATTAGCCTTAAGTTTGTTTTTAGCTCTTAACCTAGCCCTCTCCTATAAATAGGGGTGATTGGGGAGAGATTCATTACAACAATTATTGCTACAAAATTCAAAAGTTTAAGGCTTTCAAAAGTTCTTGGTTTTTGTGCTAAATTCTCTCAATTTTCTGAAGGGTTTTCAAAAGATTTTCTCTGATTTCATTTCTTTTCCTTACACACAAAAGAGCTTCAATTCTACTCATTATTCTCTAAGGACCTTTGTAAGGGAAGAGATTTTTGAAAGAGAGAGTTTGTGGTCTTGTGACTACTCAGAGATTCTTGTGATTGTAATTGTGGAGTTGGGTACTCCGGTTGTAATTGTTCTTTGTGATAGTGAAAGTAGCTAGAATCCTTCTGGGGAAGGCGGGGAGTAGAGCTGGGTGCTCGAACCTCGATAACATATCCTTGTGTTTGCGATTGGTTTACTTTCTTACACTTTTTACTTTACTATACTTGCTCTTATTCTTGCTCATCATAATCATTGTCATATTTACTTGCTTGCATTCATCTTGTGAATCTTGATTGATAATTGTTGCAGCTTTAAATTTTTTATTTGCCCTTTGATTAGCATTGTCACCTATTCACCCCCCCCTCTAGGTGACTTTTCAACCTTTACCTCATTAGGACTAAAGATTAAGTGATTAATAAATTCAAAATCTAAAAGGCAGAGGTTGAGAATCAATTAAAAAAATTAAAATACTTAGATTAGATAGATGGAGTGAGCACACATTTTATGAGTTAAAACAATTCTGTGAAGAAGTTGGAATTATTCATGAGATAACTTCACCTTATACTCCTCAATCTAATTGAGTAGTAGAGAGAAAGAATAGAACACTAATAGATGTGGTCAACTTAATGTTAATTAATTATGGTATACCAGAGAATTTGTGGGGGCGGAACCCTCGAGCTGCTGCAATCACCTAGAGGGGGGTGAATAGGTAACTAGCTAATCTAATGGTGAATTAATGCTGAATTAAAACTAATTATGCAAACAAAAAACTATTATGCACAACACACCAAGTATAACCTAAGAGTGTAGCCGAATTTCCCGTGAAGGGCTCTAAACTATCTCCTCAAGATTCTTCTAGATAAGAGTTGAGGTGCCGCTGTGGCTCTCTTGGTTGAATATAAGTGTGAGCAAAAAATCCCAAACATATAACAATTAAGCACACAATATATCAAGCATATAAGAGTTATGAGCAATAGGCATAAGCAAGATATAAACACAAGTGAGAGTTAGAAAGAGAGCAATCACAAACACGGAAGATTTGTTTCGAGGTTCGAGCACCCTTACTCTACGTCCTCACCTTCAATACTATGAAGGATTTTCACCAAAAACGATCCACCGGATCACTCGGTGCCGCAACACCTACAAGCGAGTTCACACTAGAACTCCTTTGAACTCTCTAGTCCCTCTCTTGTTCCAGCAAGAACAACACACGCAAGCACACTAGCTTGCCGAGGTCGCACCTCTACACTGAGCTCTCACTAGAACTCAAAATAACGCGAACCCGCAAATCCGCCTCCTTAAATACAAAGTAGAACTCTTAGTGATCTAAACACTTTGATCACCTAAAAATAATCTCACAATAACTCTTCTATAGGAATGATATAGCAATGAAAAGCTCAAGTGTATGTGAGAAAACTTGGATTGATTTGGTGGTGAAAAACTCAAGAAAACTCTTGTTTAAAACACTCTTGAAAAACTCTCCTTTAGATATGGAAGTATTTGGCTTTAAAATAAATGGAGATAAATACTTAGAAGTGTATGATAAACTAGCTTAAAAATCTACTTAAAATCTTTCTAAAACAGTCCAAGGGAATTCTCTTTTATAGGCATCCAAAATCTGCCCATTGGAGGCCAACTTAGCAGTTCAGACTGCTGTCGGTTGACCGCCAACGGTCGGATTTCCGACCGTTGTGCCACCGGTCGATCGGCCGGTCGACCGTGGCCTGAATATAGAGAGCAGAGCTCTCTGCTGGTCGATCGGGGCAATTTTTAGAGAGCAGAACTCTCTGGCGGTCGACCGGGTCGGTCGACCAGCCCTCCAGCCAAACAAGCCTTGCATGTTTTGTGCACGTCGGTCGACCGACCTCTGGCTTGGTCGACCGTGCGGTCGACCGGCAGAAGGCCAAAAACAACATATTAAGGATTTATAAACTTGTCTTTTTACCTTTAATAAAATCCCATAAATTCTCTAAGAATCTATAAAAATAAGTTCAATATTATACTTTGATATATAAACATGTTTGAGTAAAAATAAAAACATGTTACAAACATTTTGAATTATTTTTGTTTTATGAAAATTTTGTCTTTAAACAAAATCCTTATTTTTCCAAATTGATTTTTTCAAAACTTCTTCCAATATAAAAATAAGATATTTTAAACACTTTTGAAGCTTAGTGTGTATGGATATGATCTACTACACATATGTGATGAAATATCTATGTTTTTGACAATAAACACTATAAATAGTTTTAATAAAACACATGTATATTTTGAAATTTAAAAACCAAAACGGTATATTTCCAAAACGAAAACTCCATAATAAAAACACATATAAATCTTGTGTGTGAGTAATATGAACTTGAGCAATCTACCAACTAATCTATTCTTTATATTTTATCTAAAAATAAAAATCTTATTACAAGCAAACCTAGACACAAGTCTTCTCTTGAAGGTCTTCTTTTCCTTCTTGACTTGGTCCAAACTTGATTCAATGAGCTAGACTCTTCTTGAGTACTTGATGCAATCTTGATGCGCAAGCTCTTGAATTAACATGTGCTAGCTCCAAAACTTGACTTGAAATCCTTTGTAGAAGCTAAATACTTATTAAGATCTTGATCACATATCTGGGACTGATTAAACACAATATCATTAATACTATAACTACATGAGTTAATCATCATCAAAACTAGAGTGATGGGCCTTTGGACCAATAATCTCCCCCTTTTTGATGATGACAAAACTCATAGAGTTATATATGCATGGATTAAAGTCAAGCTTCATAGAAGCTCCCTCTTAACTAATGCATAACAGTAAACAATAAGATATACAATGAAGTGCATAAAGTAAACAAACATATATGAATAAAATAAGGAGATAAACATGCATAAAACTCAAATGCCTCTCCTCCTTTTTGTCAAATCATTAAGGAAAACATATATGCATAAATTCTCAAAATCATTCTCCCCCTTTGTGTATAAAACAAGGGAATGAAACAATAAACATGCATATATAAACTCATCAAATACTTCTCCCTCTTTTTGTCAAATCATCAATAAAGGGATAAAAACAAATCAAACAATAAAGATACATATGCGATATACATTCATGAAGAGAGAGACGTGAAGTTAGCTCCCTGCATACATGCATTACATGAAGAAGGGATGATAAAGCCCTAACTCACATAAAGCATAATATACAATACATAAGTAGAGACGTGAAGCTCCCCCTATACACGTGTATCACATAAAGAAGAGATATCAAGCTCCTCAATACAAGATACACTCAATCATGAATCTATATATAGAAGAGATGTTAAGCTCCTCTTGCATATAGGCAATACATATCAAAATATTTTTAACATTTTGATAATTATTGAAAGTAATAAAACAAATTTTGAGATACCATTTGTAAATAAACAAAATTTTAAGATATCATATGATTTTTGATACAATTTGAAATAGGAAATTTTTGATACCAAATGAAATTTAAATTAAATTTTGATACCAATTGAAATACATGGTAAATTTTTGTTACCAAATAGGTAAAACGTTTGTGATACCAATTGAAATTTAAACCCAATTAGAAATCGAAACATATTTATACCAATTAAAGTATATTGTAAATTTTGATATCAATAAACATACCAATTGAAAATAATGCATAAGCTTATTTAAATACCAAATGAGATATTAATTTGAAATCAAGATTTAATTCAAGCTTAGCATAAACATAATTTGTGCTTTAAACATGTAATGATTATGATAAATCAAGCACAATCAAAACATATATATGTATGAAAAGAGAATACCAATAGAAATTGATATTATTGAATTTAGAAGCATACATATATAAAAAAAATTATGAGTAAACAAAAAAAATATCAATTGTGATACCAATTGAAAAATGATGAGAATCAAGTGTATAACTCATAAAGATCCACACTTTTCATGTACATGATAAAAGATATTTAATTTGAGCATACAAGGCATGGTCGCCCATCCATCCGCCCTTTAAAGGTTGGTAGGGTTTTCAAAAATAATAGTTTGAGAATATTTTGTAAAATTTGAAAACTCTATCCATTTGAAAAATAAATAACTAGTCAAAGTAATTTTTTGAAAAACTAGTTAAAGATCCTTCAAACATGAAAGCAAGTAATATATATCTCATGAAGCATACCAATACACAAGAGTTGACACTCAAAATCTATAAGGCTCAAAAAAAAGTGCTCATGAAATAAAGTCATGAATAAACAAAGAAATAGTTTGAGTGTACAAGCATCATGTGAATAGCATATTCATGGAAATAGTCAATAAGGCTCAAAACACCAAACAAGTGAAAATCATGAAAATTCATTTTTCTTTAAAAATATGACTTCAAGGCATATGTATGATTTTTCAAAAGCTAACAATATGCATACATATCTCAAACATAAAAGAGTCTATGATATAATTTCCATGAAGGAAAGAGACTCAAGGGTATACATGTATATTTATTAGTTTTGAACAAAAATTATATATACACGTGCAAAAACAAAAAATAGGCAAAACAAGTATAAATAAAGGCATCATCAAAACTAAGTTATACATATACATGTAATGAGTACAAATGAGCAATAAAGTGCAACCATATAAGAATCAAATGTTACTCACTACTTATACAAGTATAGACACGAGTTTTAATGAAAACTACATCTAAACAAGTATTTAACCCATGAAGCACAAAACATGAACATTCTAAAAATCATTAATATAAAAGCATGTAAATAAAATAGGAATTTAGAGATAATTACCAAACCAAAGAACTATACTCTAAGTCTCCAAAACATGGTGGTCTTCCCACCAAACTCGTTAATAGTGATGCATCAATTTGTAGTGTCCATCAAGCCCATACATCCACCACCAAGGCACCAAGTCTCTCACGTCATGTGAGAGCCCACAGCTACATCAAACACAAGAGGTGGGAATTTTGGTACCCATTTTCTTTTGGGTCCATGGGGGTTAGCATGATTTGGAACCCTAACTTTTTTGTTAGCAAAATTAATAGCATTTATTTTATCATAATAAAACTTTGCTAAATGGCCTTTGCGGCCATAATGTGTACATTTGTACACTTTAGTATGCACATGTGAATAAGTGTGATCATGACGTGCAAAATGTGCATATGTATGTTGTGGGTGATGTGTATGAACATGTGGAGCTTGTTTCTTTGAAAACAATGTTTTCAATCTATTATGATTAAATGCACAATTGCTCAAAATTGAGTTCAAATAATCTAATCTATTTTTCAAAAATTTAATCTCATTTCGATCAATAGTGGCATGAAAAGCATGATGAGAATGAGCATCAACATTCCTTTTCTTTTTAGAAATATTTTCTTTTCTTTTTCAACAATTTTTCTTTTTAAAGAGTTGTTTTCATTCAAAGCAACTTCTTTTTCCTTTTCCACTAAAACATTTTATTTTTCAAAGAAGTATTTCCTTCACAACGATAATTCAATTTAGAAGTCAAGGAAATATTGTCCTTTTTCAACATGTCATTTTCTTTTGAAATATTTTCCAATTTAGCTAGAAAAGAATCTTTTTCTTTTAATAAGGAATCAAATTTATTTTTCATTTTCTTATTATCCTTTTTAAGCAACTCATACTTTTCAAGAAGTTGTTGACAAAAAGATGCAAGTTCATTATAAGACATATTAACATCCTCTTTTAACTCGTATTCGGAGTTTACCTCAAGGGGGTTATCCCCTTGGATCATGTAGCACAAGTTGGAATCATCACTTCTAATATCCAAGTCGCTCCTCGCATAATATTGCTCTTGTTCGCCAAGAGAGACTATAGTGTTTCATACTAAAAAAGCCGAATCAAAGTTAGAAACCCTAGATAAATATTCATCATTTAGTGTACTCTTTAATGTATGAATGGCTTTTGAGTTAGCCTCAAGATACTTACTATTACTAAAGTATGAATCCTTAATGGTAGCAAGATAAACATGAATACCTAGGCCTTTGAGGTACAAGGACATCTTAACTTTTCAAGTTTGAATGTTAAGAATGTTAAAAGTGGGAGGTGACATGAAATCTATATGTGTGTGTATAAATATTGTGATTAGTTATGAAAGAGGATCTTTAACTCAAGTGGTAAGACCCAAATCTAGAGCACCAAGCTCTGATACCAATTGTAATCACCTAGAGGGGGATGAATAGGTGACTAGCTAATCTAATGGTGAATTAATGCGGAAGTAAAACTAATTATGCAAACTAAAAACTATTATGCACAACACACCAAATATAACCTAAGAGTGTAGCCGAATTTCCCGTGAAGGGCTCAGGACTATCTCCTCAAGATTCGTCTAGATAAGAGTTAAGGTGCCACTGTGGCTCTCTTGGTTGAATACAAGTGTGAGCAAACAATCCCAAACATATAACAATTAAGCACACAATATATCAAGCATATAAGTGATATGAGTAATAAGCATAAGCAAGATATAAACACAAGTGAGAGTCAGAGAGAGCAATCGCAAACACGGGAGATTTGTTTTGAGGTTCAAGCACCCTTGCTCTAAGTCCCCGCCTTCAACGCTATGAAGGATTTTCACTAAAAATGATCCCACCGGATCACTCGGTGCCGCAACACCTACAAGCGAGTTTACACTAGAACTCTTTTGAACTCTCTAGTCCCTCTTTTGTTCCCGTAAGAATAACACACGCAAGCATACTAGCTTGCCGAGGTCGCACCTCTACACCGAGCTCTCACTAGAACTCGAAACAATGTGAACCCGCAAGTCCGCCTCCTCAATTTTAAAGTAGAACTTTTGGTGATCTAAATACTTTGATCACCTAAAAGCAATCTCACAACAACTCTCCTATAGGAATGATATAGCAATGCAAAGCTCAAGTGCATGTGAGAAAACTTGAATTGATTTGGTGGTAAAAAACTCAAGAAAACTCTTTTTTAACACTCTTGAAAAACTCTCCTTTTGATATGGTGGTATTTGGCTCTAAAACAAGTGGAGATAAACACTTAGAAGTGTATGAGAAACTAGCTTAAAAACTCACTTAAAATCTTGTCTAAAATAGTCCAAAGGAAGCCTCTTTTATAGGCATCCAAAATCTGCTCGTTGGAGGCCAACTCAGCAGTTCAGACTGCTGTCCATCGATCGGCCGGTCAACCGCCAATGGTCGGATTTTTGACCGTTGTGCCACCGGTTGACCGGCCGGTCGACCGTGGCCTGGATATAGAGAGCAGAGCTCTCTACCGGTCGACCGCCCGGTCAACCGGGGCCATTTTCAGAGAGCAGAACTCTCTGGCGGTCGACTGGGTCGGTCGACCGGCCCTCCAGCCAAACAAGCCGTGCACGTCGGTCGACCGCCTGCAGGCTCGGTCGACCATGCGATCGACCAGCAGAAGGCCAGAAACAACATATTAGGGATTTAAAAACTTGTCTTTTTACCTTCAATAAAATCTCATAAATTCTCTAAAATCTACAAAAATAAGTTCAGTATTATACTTTGATATACAAACATGTTTAAGTAAAAATCAAAATAAGTTACAAACATTTTGAACTATTTTTGTGTTATGAAAATTTTAGCTCTAAACAAAATCCGTATTTTTTCAAATCAATTTTTTCAAAACTTCTTTAAATATAAAAATAAGATATTTTAAACACTTTTGAAGCTTAGTGTGTATGAATATGATCCAATACACATATATAATGAAATATCTATGTTTTTGACAATAAGCACTATAAATGGTTTTGATAAAACACATGTATATTTTGAAGTTTAAAAACCAAAATGGTATATTTTCATAACGAAAACTCCATAATGAAAACACATATAAATCTTGTGTGTGAGTGTATATGAACTTGAGCAATCCACCAACTAATCTATTCTTTACATTTTATCTAAAAATAAAATCTTACTACAAACAAACCTAGACAATCTTCTCTTGAAGGTCTTCTTTTCTTTCTTAACTTGGTCCAAATCTTGATCCAATGAGGTAGACTCCTCTTGAGTACTTGATGCAATATTGATGTGCAAGCTCTTGAATCAACACGTGCTAGCTCGAAAACTTGACTTGAAATCCTTTGTTAAAGCTAAACACCTAGTAAAATCTTGATCACATATCTGAGACTAATTAAATACAAGATGATTAGTACCATAACTATATGAGTTAATCATCATCAAAACTAGAGTGATGGGCCTTTGGGCCAACAACTACTTCTAATATCCTAAATAAAATACCTTTCAAAAACATAGATAAAACTCTTTACATAATATGGAAGAATTGAAATCCTAATTTAAATCACTTGAAAGTGTGAGGGTGCCTATGTTGCCCAAAGGCCCATCGCTTTAGTTTTGATGATGACTAACTCATATAGTTATAGTACTAATGATCTTGTGTTTAATTAGTCTTAGATATTTGATCAAGATCTTAGTAGGTGTTTAGCTTCAACAAATGATTCGAAGTCAAATTTTGGAGCTAGCACGTGTTGATTCAAGAGCTCGCGCATCAAGATCGCATCAAGTACTCAAGAGAAGTCTATCTCATTGGATCAAGGTTTGGACCAAGTCAAGAAGGAGAAAAAGATTTTTAAGAGAAGATTTTCAAGAAGACTTGTGTCTAGTTTTGTAAGTGTCAAGATTTGTTTTTAGATAAAATGTAAAAGATATATTAGTTGGCGGATTGCTCAAGTTCATATACACTCACACACAGTGTTTTCATAAAAGAGTTTTTGTTTTAGAAAATACCGTTTTAATTTTTAAGCTTCAAAGTATACATGTGTTTTATCAAAACTATTTTAGAACTTATTATCAAAAATATAGATATTTTATCTCATATGTGCAGTAGATTATATCCATACACACTAGGCTTCAAAAGGGTTTAAAATATCTTATTTTTGTATTTGAGAAGTTTTGAAAAAAATCATTTTTCAATTTGGAGATTGTTTTTTTGTTTTAAGCCAAAATTTCTATATCACAAAAATAGTTCAAAATATTTAATATGTTTTGATTTTTAATCAGACATGTTTGTATGTCAAAGAAAATCAATAAACTTATTTTTATAAAATTTAAGAGAATTTATGGGATTTTATTGAAGGTAAAAAGACCAAGTTTTTATCCCTAAAAATGTTTGACTAGGTCTTCTACCGGTCGACAGGACGGTCGACCAAGACAGAAGTCTGTTGACCGGTCTGGTCAACCGATGTGTACAAACGTGCACAACCAGTTTGGTTGGGGGCCAGTCGACCGACCGGGTCGACCGCCAGAGAGCTCTGCTCTCTTGATCCGGCCCTGGTCGACCGGCTGAGAGCTCTGCTCTCTGTATCTAGGCCTCGGTCGATCGGGCAGTCGATCGGTGGCACAACGGTCGAAAATCTGACCGTTGGCCGGTCGACCAAGCAGTCGACCGACAATAGTGTTTCCTGCTGAGTTGGCCTCCAATGACCATATTTTGGGAGCCTATAAATTGGGATTCCTTTGGACTGTTTTCAACAAGATTTGTAGAGAGTTTTCAAGCTAGCGTTTTCTACCTTTCTAAGTATTTATCTCTACTTATTTTAGAGCAAATACTTCCATATCAAAAGGAGAGTTTTTCAAGAGTGTTTTGAAAAAGAGATTTCTTGAGTTTTTCCTCCACCATTCTATCTTGTTTTCTCACACATACTTGAGCTATCCATTACTATATCAATCCGATAGGGATCTTTATTTGAGAGAGTTTTAGGTGATTAAAGTGTTGAGATCACCAAAGTGTTTCATCCTGTATTTGAGGAGACCAACTTGCGGGTTCGTGTTGTTACTAGTTTTTGTGGGAGCTTGGTGTAGAGGTGTGGCCTCGGCAAGCTAGTGTGCTTTTGTGTGTTGTTCTTGCGTGAACAAGAGAGGGACTAGTAAGTCTAAGAGTTCTAGTGTGAACTCCTTGTAGGTGTTGCGGCATCGAGTGATCCATTGGGATCGATTCTAGTGGAAATCCTTCATAGTGTTGAAGGCGGGGACGCAAGCAAGGGTGCTCGAACCTCGAAACAAATCTCCCGTGTTTGCAATTGGTCTCTCTCTATCTCTCGCTTGTATTTTTATCTTGCATGCTTACATTGCTTTCATCTTTATATGCTTGATATATCTTATGCTATGTTGATACATGCTTGGGATTGTTTGCTCACACTTGTATTCAACCAAGAGAAGTGGCACCTCAACTCTTATCTAGAGGAATCTCGAGGAGATAGTTCAGAGCCCTTCACCGGGAATTCGGTTACACTCTTGTGTTATACTTGGTGTGTTTAGCATAATAGTTTTTGTTTAGTTAAATAGTTTTTAATTCTGTATTAATACATCATTAGATTAGCTAATCACCTATTCACCCCCTCTAGGTGACCTACAAGTGGCATTCAGAGCTTGGTGCTTTTGATTTGGGTCAACAACCTAAAGTTAAAGATCCTCATTTTTTTGGCTAATCACAATATTTGTATACACACATGGATTTCATGACACCTCCCATGTTTGACATTATTAACATCTAAACTTGAAAAGCTAAGATGTCTACGTACCTCAAAGCCCTAAGTATTCATGTTTATCTTGCCACCATTAAAGATTCATATTTTTTAAATGGCAAAAATCTAGAGGCTAATGCAAAAGCCATCCATACATTAAAGAGTACCCTAAATGATGATTATCTATGTAGGATTTCTAACTTTGATTCGGTTTTTGTAGTATGGAACACTATAGATCCCTTGGTGAACAAAAGCAATATTATGTGGGGAGCGACTCGGATGATGGAAGTGATATTTCCAACATGTGCTACATGGTCTAGGGAGATAACCCCCTTGAGGTAACTCCGAATCGGAGCTTGTTGAGGATGTTGACATGTCATATGATGATCTTTCATCAATTTGTCAACAACTTCTTGAAAAATATGATTTGCTTAAAAAGGATCATAAAAGACTGAAAAATAAATATGAGTCCATTTCAAAAGAAAAAGATTCTTTTCAAAATAAAGTGGAAAATATTTCTAAAGAAAATGAATCTTTGAAAAAGGAGAATATTTTCTTGTTTTCTAAATTAAATAATATTTGTGAAGGAAATAATTCTTTGAAAAATAAAATTAATTTGGTGGAAAAAGAAAAAGAAATTGTTTTGGAAGAAAACAACTCTTTAAAAAGAAAAATTGTTTCAAAAGTAAAGGAAAATATTTCTAAAAAGAAAAAGATTGCTGATTCTCGTTCTTACCATGCTCTTCATGCTACCATCAATAAAAATGAGATTCAAGTTTTGAAAAATAGAATAAATTGTTTGAGCTCAACTTTGAGCAATTAGGCATTTAGGTTGGAAACCTTATTTCAAAAGAACAAACTTCACATGTTCATGCACATAACTCACGGCATACATATGCATACTTTGCACATCATGATTATACTCACTCTCATGTACATGCTAGAGTGTACAAGTGTACAAATTGTGACCGCAAAGGCCATTTTGCAAAGTTTTATTTTGATAAGGTAAATTCTATAAACTTTGCTAATAAAAATATTTAGGTTCTGAATAATACTAACCCCCGTGGATCCAAAAGAAAATGGGTACCAAAATCCCTACCACTTGTGTTTGATGTAGGTGTGGGCTCTCACATGACGTGAGAGGGTTGGTGCCTTGTTGGTGAATGCATGATGAGCAAGATGGACACGCTAAGTTCATGCATCACTATCAAGGAAGTTTGGTGGGAAGACCACCATATTTTAGAAGCTTAGAGAATAGTGCATATGGTTTGGTAACTATCTCTAAACTCTCATTTAGTTTACATGCTTTTACATAGATAATATTTTTAGCATGATTTGATTTTGTGCTTCATGTGGTGAATACTTGTTTAGATGAACTTTTTATTAAAACTTGTGTATATACTTGTACAAGTAGTGAGCAACATTTGAATCTTATATGTTTATATTTCATTGCTCATTTGTACTCATTACATGTACATGTATAACCTAGTTTTGATTATTCTTTCACTTATACATGTTTTCCCTATTTTTGAATATGTTTTGCTTCATGTATATGTTAATTTTATTTAAAACTAATAAATATACATGAATACCCTTGAGTCACTTGCCTTTATGCAAATTATATTATGGACTCATTTGTGTTTGGGATATGTATGTATATTGTTAGTTTTGATAGAACATACAGATACCTTGAAGTTTGATTTTAATGAAAAATAAATTTTTATGATTTTCATATTTGTTTGATAAAAAGAATTTCATGTTTATTTTAAGCTTTATTGATTTTTTCATGAATATGCTATTTACATAACTTTTGTGCACTCACATTTTTTTGTTTTCTCATGACTTAGTTTTCATGAGTTTTATATGAGCCTTGTAGATCTTGAGTGACAATTTTTTGTATACTTAGCAATGATTCATGCGATATATGATTTGCTTTCATGTTTTAAAGGATCTTTAACTAGTTTTTCAAAATTACTTTAACTAGTTATTTATTCTTCATTTAGTAGTATTTTCAATCTTCAATTACTTTCAAATCCTATTTTTGAAAATCCCTACCAACCTAAGGGCGGATGGTTAGGCGACCATGCCTTGTATGCTCAAAATTGAAAATCTTTTAAACTTATGCATGAATAGGGTGGATAGGTATGAGTTATACATATTTTCTTCATTAAATTTTGTCCTTATATACTCATATTTGTTTCTATATATGTATGCTTCAAAATCTCTAAAAATATCAATTTCAATTGGTATTTTCTTTTTCATACATATACACACACACACACACACATATACATATATGTGTGTGTGTGTAGACACACACACACACACACACATACACACACACACACACACACACACACACACACACACACACGCACGCGCGCGCGCATACACACACACACACACACACATGTTTTGATTGTGCTTGATTTACAATATCCATTATATGTTTAAAGCACAAATTATGTTTATGCTAAGCTTGACTTAAAGTTAAATATAAATTGGTATCTTAATGAGCTTATGCATTATTTTCAATTGGTATTTCAATTGATATTTTATTTGGTATCAAAATTTACAATATATTTCAATTGGTATCAAAAATATAAAATGTTTTACTTTCAATTGGTATCAAAAATACAAAATGTTTTACTTTCATTGGTATCTTAAAATTTCGTTTATTTACAAGTGGTACCAAAACTTTGTTTTAAGAAATTTCAAAGTTTTTTCAAAATTTGTTGATATGTATTGTCTATATGCAAGGGGAGATTAACATCTCTTTTATATATAGATTTATGTTGAGTATATCTTATATTGAGGAGCTTGACATCTCTTCTTTATGTGATACACGTGTGTAGGGGGAGTTTAACATCTCTACTTATGCATTGTATATTATGCTTTATGTGAGTTAGGGCCTTGTCATCCCTTCTTCATGTAATGCATATATGCAGGGGGAGCTAAATCATTAATGTACATAACATATATATCTTTATTGTTTGATTTGTTTTCACCCATTTGTTGATGATTTGACAAAAAAGGGGGGAAGGATTTTGAGTTTATATATGCATGTTTCTTTTCTTGCTTATGAATATATGTATGTTTTGTTTTATGCAAAAAGGAGAGAAGGGTTTTGTTTATGCAAGAACGGGAGAAGAATTTGGTGGAATTTTATGCATGTTTATCTCCTTATTTATGCATATATGTTTGTTTAATTTTATGCACTTTATTGAATATCTTTACATTTATTGCTATGCATGAGCTAAGGGGGAGCTTTTATGAAGCTTAACTTTAATCCATGCATATACAACTCTATGAGTTTTGTCATCATCAAAAAGGGGGAGATTGTTGGCCCAAAGGGCCATCGCTCTAGTTTTGATGATGATTAACTCATGTAGTTATAGTACTAATGATCTTGTGTTTAATTAGTCTCAGATATTTGATCAAGATCTTAGTAGGTGTTTAGCTTCAACAAAAGATTCGAAGTCAAGTTTTGGAGGTAGCACGTGTTGATTCAAGAGCTCGCGCATCAAGATCACATCAAGTACTCAAGAGAAGTCTAGCTCATTGGATCAAGGTTTAGATCAAGTCAAGAAGGAGAAGAAGATTTTCAAGAGAAGATTTTCAAGAAGACTTGTGTCGGATTTTCTAAGTGCCAAGATTTATTTTTAGATAAAATGTAAAGGATAGATTAGTTGGTGGATTACTCAAGTTCATGTACACTCACACAAAGTGTTTTCATAAAAGAGTTTTTGTTTTAAAAAATACCGTTTTGATTTTTAAGTTTCAATGTATACATGTGTTTTATCAAAACTATTTTAGTGCTTATTATAAAAAATATAGATATTTCATCTTATATGGGTAGTACATCATATCCATACATACTAAGCTTCTAAAGTGTTTAAAATATCTTATTTTTGTATTGGAGAAGTTTTAAAAAAATCGTTTTTCAATTTGGAGACTGTTTTTTTTAAGACAAAATTTCTATATCACAAAAATAGTTCAAAATATTTGTAATATGTTTTGAGTTTTAATCAAACATGTTTGTATATCAAAGTATATCAATGAACTTGTTTTTGTAGAATTTATGAGATTTTATTGAAGGTAAAAAGACCAAGTTGTTATCCTTAAAAATGTTTGACCAGGCCTTCTGCCAATCGACTGGACGGTCAACCAAGACAGAAGTCAGTCACCGATCCAGTTGACCGATGTGCACAAACGTGCACAGGCAATTTGGCATAAGGGCCGGTAGACTGACCCGGTCGACCGCCAGAGAGCTCTACTCTCTGGATCTTGCCCTGGTTGACCGGACGGTCGACTGGCAGAGAGCTCTGCTCTCTGTATTTAGGCCTCGGTCGATCGGGCGGTCGACCGGTGGCACAACGGTCGAAAATCTGATCGTTGGCCGGTCGACCGGGTAGTCGACTGACAGCAGGGTTTCCTGCGGAGTTGGCCTCCAACGGTCATATTTTGGGAGCCTATAAAGTGGGGTTCCATTGGACTATTTTCAACAAGATTTTTGGAGAGTTTTCAAACTAGTTTTTCCTACCTTCCTAAGTGTTTATCTCTACTTGTTTTAGAGCAAATACTTTCATATCAAAAAGAGAGTTTTTCAATAGTGTTTTGAAAAAGAGATTTCTTGAGTTTTTCCTCCACCATTCTATCTTATTTTCTCACACATGCTTGAGCTATCCATTGCTATATCAATCTTATAGGAATCTTTGTTGTGAGAGAGTTTTAGATGATCAAAGTGTTGAGATCACCAAAGTGTTTCATCTTTTATTTGAGGAGGCGAACTTGCGGGTTCGTGTTGTTTTGAGTTCTTGTGGGAGCTCGGTGTAGAGATGCGACCTCGCCAAGCTAGTGTGCTTGCGTGTGTTGTTCTTGCGGGAACAAGAGAGGGACTAGTGAGACCAAGAGTTCTAGTGTGAACTCCTTGTAGGTGTTGCGACACCGAGTGATCTGGTGGGATCGATTCTAGTGGAAATCCTTCATAGTGTTGAAGGCGGGGACTTAGAGCAAGGGTGCTCGAACCTCGAAACAAATCTCCTGTGTTTTATATTTTGCATGCTTACATTGCTTTCATCTTTATATGCTTGATATATCTTGTGTTATATTGATACATGCCTGGGATTATTTGTTCACACTTGTTTTCAACCAAGAGAGTCATAGTGGCACCTCAACTCTTATCTAGAGGAATCTTGAGGAGATAGTCCAGAGCCCTTCACCGGAATTCAGCTACACTCATGTGTTATACTTAGTGTGTTTAGCATAATGGTTTTTATTTGGTTATATAGTTTTTAATTCCACATTAGTACATCATTAGATTAGCTAGTCACCTATTCACCCCCCTAGGTGACCTACAAACTATCAAAGGTTAAGATTCTTGAGAATAAGAGAAAGAAGATTGGCCCAAAGACAGTAGATGGAATATTTATAGGATGTGCATCAAATAGTAATGCTAATAGGTTTCTAGTTATCAATTCTGAGACTAATGACATAGCAAGAATACTATAGTTGAAGCCTTAGATGCCCATTATTTTGAAAACATTTTTTCATATAAAATCAGACCTAATACAGGTGTAATAGAAGATAATTCAGGTTCAAGTTCCATTCAAGCTGAACCCAATTCTTGTCTAGTCAGACACTTAGAAGAAGAAACTCAGCCTGAATCTAGGAGAAGTCAGAGAACCAGAATAGAAAAAAATCATAAAGACTTCTGTACATTACTAGTAGAAGATTATCCTACCACGTTTGAAAATACAATGAAATCATTAGACTCCTCATGTTGGAAGGAAGTTATAAATAATGAAATACAATCTATAGTTTAAATCATATTTGAGAGCTTACTGATCTTCCTCCTGATTGCAAAACCATAGGGTGCAAATGAGTATCTAAAAAGAAACTTAGATTTGATAGTATAGTGGATAAATACAAAGATAGACTAGTTGCTAAGGGATTTACCCAGAAATCTTGTGTAGATTATTTTAATATTTATTCTCTAGTAGCTAGGATAACCACCATCACGATACTCACAACCTTAGCTTTAATTCACATACTAGTTATATACCAATTGGATGTTAAAACAACATTCTTAAATAGAGATGTGGATGAAAAAATATACATAGATCAACTCGAGGTATTTATTGAATCTGGACAAGAGAATAAAGTGTGTAACCTTATTAGATTTTTGTGTGGCCTCAAGCAAGCTCCTAAACAATGGCATATGAAATATGATGAGATCATATTATCCTATGAATTTGTTATTAAACAGACTGATGAATGTGTATATCATAAAGTGATGGAAACAATATTGTGATATTATGCTTATATGTTGATGATATCTTGATTTATTTGTTCTGACATGCAAATTATAAATAACATCAAATATTTTTTATCACAAAACTTTGATATGAAAGATCTAAGACAAACTAATCTAATTCTTAATACTAAAATCTTGAAGAACAATAATGAGTATGTGTTATCTCAATCACATTATATAGAGACAATCCTTGAGAAATTATATGATCCAAACTTCCTATCTGTTTCTACTCCCTATAATCTTAACCTGCATCTAAAGAAAAATACAGGTCACCCTGTACTACAAAGAGAGTATGCATAAATAATAGGATCAAATTTTTGACAAACTACACCAGACCTGACATGGCTTACGCAGTGAACAGGCTGAGCAGGTATACTTCAAACCTTGATGAGAGTCACTGGACTGCATTAGAGAGAGTTTTGAAATACCTTAAAGGAACTATTGCATATGGCTTACACTATAATTGATTCTCATCCATATTTGAAGGTTACTCAGATGCAAATTGGATTAGTGACTCTGTGAATGTTAAATCCACCACATGCTTTGTATTTCTTCTAGGAGGAGGGGCAGTTTCCAAAAAATTCAGTAAAAAACTGTAATGGCTAGAGCACTATGGAATTAGAAATGATAGCTTTGAACACCACCAGTATAAAAGCTGAATGATTAAAAATTTACTAACTTAAATTTTTTCATTAGAAAAATCATTACCAGCTATTTCTATTCACTGTGATTGTAGGTCAGCTATTAACAAATATCATCAAGAGAATGTATGTGAAAATGAATTGACACTTGAAAGTGTGAAAAGTATGACAAAAATTATTGAGGTATAAATGAAGAATCATGTGATAGCCTTAAACTTTGTAAGATCTGAGAAGAATAATCCAGATCATCTTACCAAAGACTTGTCTAGGCAGTGCTCCTAGAATCATCGAGGGAGATGGGTTAAGCCAATAAGAAAAGTCACTGTAGTGGAAACCCAACCTCACCGAGGTTCAATGGGTAGAAGCAAACTGAACGAATGATTAATTGTGAGGAGCACTGAATTTATTTGCTCCCATCTCTAAGGTGATCAGTGCTTATACAAAAAAAAAAAAGGACAAGTGTAAACTCTTAATGGGTCCAAGAACCACAAGGCAAGATGCTTACTTGCTCGCATCTTTATCACGACTTATCTATATGTGTGTAGTTTGAGGTCGCGACTATGGGATCAGGACTGCTCTCTAGTAACACATACGAAAGATGCTTGCGCAAGGCCATAGATAGCACAACCTGCTCTTAATTCTTCAACAACTATACTATGTGTGATTTTTATAGAAATCTGATTAATGAGACTGGTACAAAGCGTAATCCACAAAGTTCTCACGAATTTATATAATTGTCACTAAGTAAAGGTTCAAATCAAAAAGTACCTACACCTATTACATAGTAAAAGGGAACTGATAGATTTGTTTTTAAACATCTCTTTAAATTTTTAAGTTATTTTCATATTTTAAGTTATGTTGGGGATTGTTGGAGTTTTATAACTTAAAACTCATTTTTTGAAGAAATTTTGTTCCACATTGGATAAACCAAAAGAGGTTGAGTGGTATAAATACCAACTCTTCTATAATCTATTATTATGAGTATTGGTTCATGGGCCACCTTGCCACACGTACGCACACGCGCCGAACTAAACCGGGCCGGGCCTAGCCAGGTTCGGGATGCACACGCTCATGACCTGCGAACACAAATACAGCTTCATTCAGCTGGACCCATGACCTGCCACATTTTGAATCTTATTTTTTATTTATTTTCTTTCAATATCGAAGTACAACCTTAGAGAGTGTAGTTCGGGAGCACGACCTTAGAGAACATGGACTCAATAATTCAACCTTGGAGTGACGTTCAGAGCAGTTCTGGGTGTACTCGGAGAGTGGCCCCCGAGATATAGCATTCCAAAGTGGCCTAGGAGCGGTGGCTTAACCTCGGTAAGCATGGGATATCGGGGTAGTCTCGAAGTGATTGCCTGGTCTCAAAGAAACACCTCGGAACGATACATCTCGAGCTTATTTTAAACGTGGTCAAACATAGAGCTAACATAATGAATCTCCAGCAGATTAATAGGATCTAGGCTAATAAAATAGATCTAAATTTTGATCATCTTCTAAAAACGGTTCTTTTACAGTGCCTATAAATTCACCTTATGCAGAGTATAGTAAACAAAAATAATTGAGATACTTGTCTATGCCTTTCTCTTCTTTCTCTCTTTTAGAGTTTTTCTTTTCTATTGGTTCCCTGAAAGTTTAAAAAGAATCCACAAAGACTTCTTTAAGTCCGTGCCGACGAGAATGAGATCGCCAGACCGAGTGTCATTGTATCTCCGGAATCATTACTGTGAAGCCCTGCACGAAGGGGGGGCAATTTGATTTTTGGCACAGTGCCCAACATGTCATGGTGATCAGGCTAAACTCTTTTCCCTTTATTTTATTTACTGTGATTTTGATGTTCTGATCTGATATTATTTTTGATTAAGTAGTTTCAGATCAATAAATTTACCAACATGGAGATCTATTGATGACTAGCAACATCAGTTACCATAGGCTCTCACTCTCCTCCTGCTTTTGTGGGCGAAAAATGACACACTTGAATTAATGCGGTTATCAAATCTTATATCTTACCAACTCTTCTCATGTTTTTCACTTCTAAACTGGTGTATATATTTATTAAAGGAAGTATATCAACCTTAATCTCATTATGAGATATTGACTACTAATTCTCTTTTAAGTTATTTATTTTTGGAGTATATATTAATTCTATTCAAGAAAGAATTAGTTCCGATAATAAGATATGAACGTTGTGGTGATCAATTCTTTGTGACCGCCCGCCATCAAACCATGCTTTTTTTCTCAAAATGAAAAATTCTTTGAGATTGGTTTACAACTTATTTGAGAATTACAGTGAAATTACTGATTGCAATGAGGAAGGGTGTCCTTTGAAAATAGATCGCCTCAAATGTGACATGCTAGAAAGTTGCTATGAAAGTTTGTTTGACGTGCCCTTCTCGTGGAAAGTTCAAAAAATTCTGGTGAAAGCACAACTTTATTTTTAACGTATTAAAACTTTGAAGTTGTCTCTTTTCACAGTCCATAATATCTTCGAACTTTTTTCTTTAACCCATGCTCCAATTGCCACCTTAAGACAGTCAACAAAACATTAATTGAAAAGCTAAGAAAATTACACAAGCTCTAATCTTAAATCAAGAGTGATGTAGACAAAATCACCATGTAACCTCTCACTGATCACCGTTTATAATCAAAGAACAAGCTTCTCACAACTCAAGTTGTCTCAAACAGAGTATAAATAGTACATACAATAAAGAAAAATAATTAAATAAATAAAAAGGAATCAGAGATATCTAGACTGAGGTGGGCCTTCCTCAACTGACAAATTAGGGGAGCTGCTGACCCACAAACAAGCATGCATGATGAGAGTTCTAATAGGAGGGCATGCAGACCACATTCCCCTTTGGTTGATGAGCAAAAGTAACTTGGACTTCGAAAAACTTGCTTGCATTTAGCATCAGCTTTTGGTTTTTGTTGCAATGTCCTCCTCCATTATTATGCCATCATTTACACTTGATTGCATTACTACAATACCAAGGGTTGCGGCCATGGACAGAATGATTACTTCAAAAGATTGTGGGGGTCCAAAAGGCCAAGAAACAAAAGAAGAAACCCTAGGGCTCTAATGAGAGTCAAGTGAGCAGCATTTAGCCTTATCCTGCTTAGTTTCTTGCCGGGAGGTTCCAATACAAGCACGAAATTTTTGTTGGCACCATTGTTGGAATGGTTGTGGCTAGTGATGGAGAGAGGCTACCAATTTTGGGAGCCATGTGAGTGTGAATTGTGCGAGTCTTTTTCTTGAAGACTATGATGGATGTAAAGGCTTGGCAACCTTTTTCCGATGGGACTTGCAGAGGCGGATCTACGGTTAATTCTTTCAATGGAGAAATAGTCGATGCCCCTGAGTGTTTTGATGTCAAACAAATAGTCCCATATCAACTAGACATGAGGATGTTTTTGGGTATATAAGAATTTGGGCTATTCCATCTAACATGTTAATCATTTGAGATGGCTTCTAAGTCCCGAGGATTTTACAGCAGTGCTCCCGCCTCCATCTAAGGCGTGCTGCTTCCTATGCGGTGAAGAGGAGTAACAGGCTACAGTGTTGCTTTGCGTAAGTCGTGGTTGTTAGACTTATTTGTTTTAAAAGTCTAATTTGATTTGAGCCTAATCATGCTTCACATGAGTCGTGGCTATTAGACTTATTTGTTTTAAAGTCTAATTTGATTTCATCATAATTAAGTCAATTTATATTTACAGCAGCCCACTTTAACCTATGTTGTTTGACTCAATAAAGAATTAATCAAACTTAATAGTTTGGGTCTACACACATTTCACTTACACTTAAAATGCGTGTATTTAAGTTAAGATGTGAAACTCATTTACACGTGTGAAACTCGTGTTATTAATCAAGGTCTAAATTTATGATCAGTTGACCTAGGATTCATTGATGTTATATATATATATATATATATATTATATATATATATATTATATATATATATATATATATATATATATATATATATATATATAGAGTAGTCTTCGTGTGAGAAACTTTCTCACACGAAGACCGTGAGAAAACTATATAGGAGCTTTTATGTGGATGATCCGAACCGTTCATCTTAATCTATATACTTTATTTAGACTATCAATTAAAAATCACGCGAGTCCGAGCTTTTTTACCCATGCAACAAGTGGTTACAAAACATATGTTATATTCACCGTAGAATAAAGATGTCACTTGATGCATCGGTATAAAAAGTTAGAATCGCGTGATTTTTAATTGGTAGTCTAATTAGAATATGTAGATCATGATGAACAGTTCGGATCATTCATAAAATCTCTCTTATATGGTTTTCTCATGAAGCTTATTATGAGAAAGTTTCTCATTTGAAAATTTTCCATATACACACACACACACACACACACACATATACATACATATATATACACACACACACACACTCACACACTATATATATATATATATATATATATATAGTAGTCTTCGTGTGAGAAACTTTCTCACACGAAGACCGTGAGAAAACTATATAGGAGCTTTTATGTGGATGATCCGAACCGTTCATCTTAATCTATATACTTTATTTAGACTATCAATTAAAAATCACGCGAGTCCGAGCTTTTTTACCCATACAACAAGTGGTTACAAAACATATGTTATATTCACCGTAGAATAAAGATGTCACTTGATGCATCGGTATAAAAAGTTAGAATCGCGTGATTTTTAATTGGTAGTCTAATTAGAATATGTAGATCATGATGAACAGTTCGAATCATTCATAAAATCTCTCTTATATGGTTTTCTCATGAAGCTTATTATGAGAAAGTTTCTCATTTGAAAATTTTCTTATATATATATACACACATACACACACACACATATATATACATACATATATATATACACACACACACACACACACTCACACACTATATATATATATATATATATATATATATATATATATATATATATATATATATATATATATATATATATATGGGGTTACTGTACCTCAGCCGACGGCTGAGAAAGTTTCTCAGCCGGCGGGATGTGGCAACATCAGATCCACAAATCTGTCTTAAATTTTGGCGGACAAAAACCTGAAAAATCCCGCCTAATTTAATGTCAGTCACGTCAACATTGTATTATCCGAAAATACCCTCACTCACAACTTTTTACCTTATGTAAAAACATTTCCTTTCAAAAAAATTTATAACTCTAAAATTTCACCTGATCACACTGATCCAATTAGTTCTATTATTTCTCAAATTTCATCCGTTTTTTTAAAAAAATACTTGCAAAACATGGCGCCAAAGAAATCATCCGCCATAAAAGGTACTAGAAAAACGATATTTTCCAAAATTTTTAGGGTTTATGGATTTTAATAGTTTTAATATTATTTTTTCAGATTTATTTCCATTTCTTTCACTTTTTTTTTTAAATCTTGGGACCATGGTCGCAATGAAGAAAGAGATTCTGAAACTTTAGATGACGAATAAATTTTTAAATTTATAGATTTTCTAACACAACAGTAAAGGTCCATTTTTTTTCAAGTTTTTTCATTTCCTTTTATTTTTACCATGGTCGCAGTATTTTTTAAAAAAGCGATGTATATGTATGCGACCTTGCTAATATTTTTTTAAGCCAAAATTTTTTTCATACACTATTTGTCGACCTCGGTCGCAGTAGTTAAAATTATAGTTGCAGATCTGTTCGACTTAGATCGTAGATTTTTAAATTTTTTTTTGGACTTTTCATTTTAGACGAATGTGACGTTGGTCGCAGTATCTGAAAGGTCCTTTGTTTTTTATTACATACTGCGACATGGATCGCAGTTGTTTCAATATGCGTTGTAGTATACCTATGCGACCATAGTCGCAGTGTATTTAACGTCATTTTTTTTAATTTCCGGGTCGCATATGTTTATGTTTGCACTGTAGAATTCTGCGACCTTGGTCGCAGTGTCGTTCATTGTTTACATTTGCACTGTTTATGACTGCGACCTTTGGTCGCTGTGTTTTAAAATTAATTTGCTTTTTATTCCCTTATAGTTTTTAAATAATCATTGGTCTAAAGTTTTTAATTTTTCTTCATCTATAGGTAAACAACAGATGAATGTTCGTCCTCTGAGATCGAGCCTAAAACCTATGTGCGAGTTCATAAAGAAATTCAAAAAGTACATTCAGGCCGATTTCTTAGAGGCAATCAAGAATACCCCATTTGGCCCAATCTTCATGGCCTTCTATAATGAGGAATTTGGGGGTGAAAAGGGTCTAAAATCAAACGTTGCTGTACTGAGAATTTTAGACCAGTATGATAGGGATTCAAGGACCTTTACAATTGGGGGCAAACAAATTGAGTTAACGGTGGAGGATATTGCCCTAAGTTTTGGTCTACCTATCATTGGGTCAGATTTTATTATGAATAAGACCTGTACGATGAAGGATAGAGGGGTTATAAAACATTATTTCCCCAATATAAAGAAGATCACTAAAGTATCTATTGAAGAGGCATTGGATGATCTTCTGGTCAAGAAAAGGAGGAGGGGTGAATTAGATGTGACAAAGGATGAACAGCTTGAGCAGCAAGTGACTTTAAATGAAATTATAAGAGACAGACAGAGACTTGCAGCTCAAGACTTTACTACAATAATCATTCGATACATGTCGGCCACTCTATTCTTCTCTGGCAGTAAATGCACGATGCCGTGGTATATTGTGGAACAGATTGCCAATATGCAGCTGATGAGGTTAATATGCTGGGCTAAAGCTATTTGGCAATTCCTGATTGAGTCAATGGACATCTTCAGGCATACCACGTACGAGCTGCAAGGATGCTCCGTGTAAATTATTGTAAGTATGAATATCAAATTTGGCCACCATTGTATGAAATTTCCCCATAATCTTGTGAATATTGGTGTAAACTAATTTAATTTTACATTTTGCGGTATTGGCTATGTGAGAGGGCTCCTATTTTTGAGCTGAGGTCTGGTTTGGAGGACAAAACCCCACGCGCAATAAGATGGGACCTCCAGAACATTAGCAGATCTTTACTTGAAGTTGATCTAAATGAGCTTGACGCAAATAGCGTAAGTTTTAAAATATTAAATACCATATAGTATTGATTAAAAATGCGACCATAATCTTAGAATGCGACCATGGTCGAAGTATTGAGCTGCACGTTTCGCAGTTCATTTAATGTGCCGGACATACAAAATGCGACCATGGTCGCATTCTCCTGATAATACCGTTTACATAAAATGCGACAATGGTCGCAGTATTAAGCTGCAAGTCTTCGCAGTTAAATTTATGTGCCAGACAAACAAACTGCGACCATGGTCGCATTCTATCTTAATAGTTAATAAATGTACTGCGACCTTGGTCGCAGTATAATTATTTCAAATAATTCGTTTTAACTTTATTTTTTAAATTTTTTCCTCAGATTTTGTGTCGAATGACCAACATCTATAATGAAGAAAAAATTATGATTGGCCTTCCTGTTGAAGGGGAAGAGAAGGAGGAAGAAGAAGCAGAAGATGAAGATGAAGAAGAAGAAGGAAATAGATATAATCAAGCTAACATCCCGTCTGATAAGGAGCCGGAAGCGGCAAAAATAATTGAGCAAGAAGAGACGAGTGAGTAAGAACCAACTTTTACAGGTTTTTTTCCACCACAACGGGATGAACAAGCTAAAGAAATTGAAGAGTTGAGGAATAAAAATCAGTACTTGATAAAATATGTTTCTCAGCTTGAAAGAAAAATTGAAAAAATGGAGACTGAGAACAGAATCAAGGCTGAATTAAAGAAAAAAAGAAGAGAAATAAGAGAGAAGAAAAAGTTAAAAAAGCAGCAGAGGAAATTAAAAGTGAAAGAAGAAGAAGAAGAGCTGCTAAGAGCAGCCGCTGCTGTGAAGGAGAAGGAAAAGGAGAAGAGTAGGAGTGAAGAGGAGAATGAGAGGAGAATGAGGGAAGAAGAGGAGAAGGAGAAGAGGAGGAGGGAAGAGGAGGAGCAAGAGAAGGAGGAGAGAAGGAGGGAAGAGTGAGGGCAGGATAGGAGGAGGGAAGAGGAGGAGAATAAGAAGAGAAGGGAAGAGGAGGAGAGGAGAAGGGAAGAGGATGAGGAGCAGAAGAGGAGGATTGTAATGGAGAAGAAGGAGAAGGAGAAGAGAAGGAAAGAAGAGGAGGATCAGGAAAAGGAGAAGATGAGGAAGTTAGATGAGGAGAAGAAGAGGCAGGAGAGGATGAAAGAAGAGAGGAGAAGGAAGAAGGGAAAAGAGGAGAAGAAGCAGAAAATAATTATGGAGCAGATGGAGAAGCAGGCTGAAGAGAAGAAGAAAAAAAATTTGGAAGAGGATGAAAACATGGGTTCTGAATTTATTGTAAATATTTCTGGGGAAGATATCCCCAGTTTTTCTTTGAATATAACTCAACAGATTCAAGAACTCCAAAGAGATAGAGCTTCTGAAGAAAAAATTCAAGAACATACTCCGGTTCAGAAGCAATCCTTAAAAGGAAAAGTTTTGGATTACTCTAAAGGAACGATAGAAAGGGGAGTCAAAGAACAGAAGCGCGCTGAAAGAGATCGCGATGACTCCGACTTCGTTTATCCAAAACAGAAGAAGAAAATAAATGAACATCCTCTTCCACAGCCTGCGGCTCTGAGTTCTGACGCTGGTTTCGGCGACAAAGAGATTACCCCCACTCAGCCAAAATCGAGGGAATTGACCGAAACCACAGCATACAGAATTCTGTAGCCCCATCAACAAGCTCTTATAAAAAATTTCTTGGACAAGGCCTTCTCTGAGTAAGTTAATTATTTTTATTATAAAACATATCAAAAAACTATTATATATATATATATATATATATATATATATATATATATATATATATATATATATATGAACTACAATTTAATTACTAACTTTGTTTTGAATATCTTGCGGTTCTACTGCATATCAGGATACCGACAATGGAATCATTGTTATAAAGAATGACATTGAGGACCTGATGTTCAGTAGAGACTTAGATGCGAATATAATTCATTTCTACATGCAGCATCTAGAGAAAGGAGGAAGATTAAAAAGTATATTCTTCCGGAGCGAAGCTTGGGTAAACATCTATTTTCTCCTTTATGGTTTAATGTAATATCAATTTCCTAATTAATTTGGTGAATTAAATCTTTGAACGTTAAATATTCTAGTAATGTTCTTTATCGATGTTTAGGCATAACGAATGTACTGCGACCAAGGTCACAGTTTATAATTAAATTAATTCCCCCAATATCAATTTAAAATGAAGGCTACGACTGTGGTCACAGTTACTGGCGGCAAGCTTTATCAAAAATAACACTGCGACCTTGGTCGCCATGCATGCTAATGTAAAAGTTGCAGCTACCTAATGTACTGCGACTTAAGTCGCAGTCACCATGATTATAATTTTAGTAATGAAAAGTATGCGACCTAGATTGCAATTCCTGGCGGCAATCTTAATCAACAACAACACTACGACCTTGGTCGCTATGCGTCCTAATATAAAAGTAGCAGCTAACTAATCTACTGCGACTTAAGTCGCAGTCCATGATAATGTTAATCACCACGAATATAATTTTAGTAATCAAAAGTATGAGACCTAGATTGCAATTCCTGGCGGTCTATATCAACAACAACAATGCGACCTTGGTTGCTGTATTTATTATTATACAATTGTGTTAATTAATATACACTGCGACCATAATCGCAGTCTGTTGTCTTGACGTAATGACTTCTAATTTTCATAAAAAAAATTTTATACTTTAAATTCATTTTGTATTTTATTTTCTTTGTTGTCCGCAGCACGGTGTTGTATCTAAAAGTAAAGATCTGGAAGATCATTTCATCAAGCAGCATCTGTTGAAAAACTGGGCAGACGATGTGTAGTACATGTTCTTCCCGAACAATCACAAACATAGTGCCAACGAGCCCGGATTTCACTGGACCTTGTTGGTATTTGATTGCCATACAGAAGAGTGGATTTTTTACAACTCCTTGGTCCCAGCTGAAAAAACTAGTAGTATATTAAAGCTTTATCAAAAAGATGCAAGAATAATGGTGAGTTGAAATTTATTATTTTGATTACTGGAAACTTGCATTTAATTTGATTAATACTGTTTTTTTTTTCTATTGACATTGCAGAAAGAAAGATTATTACAGATTTTTGAGATTGATTTGAATAAAGTAATGAGAAAAACAAATATAAAATACACAAGATGCCCACAACAAGCAAACAGGTATATGAATTTTTGACATCTCCTTACCTACCATATTTTCTACCTTTTTATAGTACAAAAATATAATTTCATTTAATAATTATTCTCTGCAAATTTCAGTGTTGATTGCGCTTTATATGTATGCAAGTACATGAAAAATATAGCATTGGGTAGTTCATCAGCTGTTGATACTGTTACGGCTGCTGATGTACAGAGACTAAGAAGTGAGCTTGCATACATGATACTTGCAGATAGAGAGAAGAGTTGGGATAAAGAAACAGAAATGATACGAAGGATGGATTTTGATGACTGACAGTGGGCAATTTATTGATATAACACAATTTTTTATTTATAAATGTAAAAATAATTGTAATTCATTCATTTTTTTGGTTTATTGATTTAATTTATAAACATTTTTATACATTTATTTATTATAAATTCCATTTATTATTTCCAATCTACATTTGTTACACTGTGCATTTTACTATTGCGTACTGATCTTAGAAACAAATATTCGTTCAGTAGTTGTATTGCGACCAAAGTCGCAGTAATGACCTGTTTTAGTTACAACGTGTCCTTATATTGTGAAACTATAATCGAGACAGCGATCATGGTCGGAGTTACTTAATCATTTATCAGTTCCTAATGCGACTGTGGTCGCAATAATGAACTGTTTTGGAGTACAAAGTAATTTAATGTAAGACTGTATTAACTTTTAAACTTTTTGGATAACTGAACAGTCGCCTAGGAAGTATACAATTTTCGAGAAAAGGTAGAAAATATATTTGGGACATGTTCACGTGGTTTGAGAGCTTAAACCTTTTGGTATTCCGTGATTAAAAGTATATAAAGGGGTATCAGGATATAATTATAAACATACTAAATTTGTTTTTCTCAAACTCGTTACTTTCAGTATTCGGAATCAGATTCAAAAATATCTTCTCCACCTTCTTCACCGGAAAGAAGCCAATCATCTAATGATAATTGGATGTACAGTTCTGATGCGATGCCTCGCTACGGGTCAGAGGATGAGCTTGATACAGATGACCCGTTCTGGGAGTTCATTGATGAACCAAAATACATACATAAAGACGAAGAAAGCGAAGAAGAGATTGTTGGAAAAGAGGTGGAAGAGACGGAAAGCAATACGGAAGACGAACGCGGTCATAATCTTGATGACGAATCTGATTATGATGGTGATGATGAGAAGGATTAGATTAGAAGTTTAAAATTTGTATTTTGTTTTTTTATATATATATATAACCCTTTTTTCTAAGGTTAATTGTGTGAATTATAGTTTTTATTACTTAGTCTTGGTTGAAATGCTGTACATTTGTCTTAAATTTTATTTCACCGAACGCGACTATGGTCGCAGTCATGAAACTGGTGAACACATCCAGACAATATGTTCAAATGGGCAAAAAAAGGTCGACACTGCGATCAAGGTCGCAGTTTAATTTATGTTCAGTGCACTAAAGCTAAAACATAGGACGAAAATGTAGAAATGAAAGTTACAATTAAAGTTAAAGGGAACGCTGCGACCGTAGCCAAAAAATTAAAAAAAAATTCCGTCAGGAAGCTGCGACTCTGGTCGCAGTGAAGAGCTGTTATATATACAGAGAAAGTCAATATTCAAATGTGTAAATAACGATGCGACCATTGTCGCAGTGGTACTTTACGTTGAGTGGAATCTAAAAAAGAACATAGCGCTAAAATTGTCGAAATTATAATAGTGCGGAGAATATTCAACTATATTCAAATGATACAATAATATAGCAAGAGAGGGGGCCAATATTAAGAAGGAAACAAATCAAATTCAGCGATATAGGAACACTGCAACCACGGTCGCAATTAACCACGTACACTGCGACCAAAGTCGCTATCTACGCTATATTAAACAGAAATTAAACTATATAGGAGAATTTTGTAACATAAAGACTGTAAAGTACAACTAATTACAATAATAGTATAGAAGAAATCAATAAATAAGAATAAAATCTGATTATAATGACACGCCAGTGGCAGACTGCGACATGAATCTCTGTACACTGTGCGACTCAGGTCGCAGTTCATGGAAAAATGAAGACTTTATTTCTTCAAGATGGACGCATCCTAAAACTACTTCTTCTGCCATTAAAAAAGGAATAGTAAGAATTCTAAACATAAATCATTATAAAAAATTGTTTAACAGGTTTAATGTAATACCAGTAACGGACCAGTCCTGTAATGGCCCAGCTCTTGACAGTTACCACATCTTCGATGCTTAACTTCCTTCTGATATATACAATCTTCAAAACCAGACTTAATCCTGAATGCAGCTCTAGGCCTCCCCTTGGTAGGTACAGGACCAATTAGATCACGTATATTCAATTCTTCACCATCTCCCAGAACGACAACGGATCCACTGGAACTAACTGTAGTTTTAGGCTGTGATGAATGATAATTTCCTGATATGGCTCTGTATTCACTACTGGTTTCTTCGGCAAATCTTTCCAAATCTGCCTCCAACTTTGAAAGATGAATATCAGAATCAGCGACCATCTCAAGAATTGCATTAAATTTTGAACGAATTGTCCACAATCTAGCCGTCCGTGGAGTGCCTTGACTGGGAAAAGGCCTGATGCCATTTTCAATTGCAACGTTTTTGTAACGAGCATCCAACCTCCATCTCTGAAGTATATATGATTCTGGTATGTGTGTAACGTGATTGCGTCACAAAATACACAGAATATGTCTACATAGGATACCCTCTGTTTCAAATAACGAGCAACTACAAGAAACATGAAGTTCCTCACGCTTATCATAACTGACCTTTTCCCAGCTGTCTTTTGATTCTGAATAATCACCAACCAAATATTTTGATTCAGGTTTGTCATGTTTCAACTCTTCTGAAAACAGTGTCATTACAACTGCCTATTCCTTTTGGAACAACTGAAAAATCTTCGGTGTATACAACTTCAAAACCTGTATCTCATATGGATTCGATGTACAGTTGGGCAAAAAATTCAAACCCCGAAAACCTTGTTGAGATTCAGAGGTACGACGGGCAGCAACAGCTTTATCATATTGGTGAACAAATTCTACTAGTTTCGTGTTTGCATTAACAAAACCATCAAAGAAGGAATTAATACTCTCGGACCTCAGACTGGTTGTCATTCCAGCACAGAAAACATCCTTGAGATATGCATTAACCCAATGTCCACGCAGCCTGTACATCTTCAACAACCAACTGTCTTCTTCTTCTTCTAAATGATATTTTTCATTCATCAGAAGTCATCGCTCCTTGCACATGCTTATATCACGGGAGGTGTACCAATCATGGTAATCGAAGAACATATCTTCTCCATACTTGTTTGTCATTGGGATTTGTTGCTCGGCAATATGTTTCCGTACATGCCAGAAACAGTAACGGTGCCGAGAAGTTGGGAAAACAATCTTGATGGCGTCACCAATCTGTGCATCCTGATCAGTAATAATCAGCTTCGGTTCAACTCCATGCATGCACTTGAGCCATTTTTGGAATAGCCAAACAAACGTATCCCTCTGCTCATCAGCAAGCAATGCACAACTGAACAAAATTGACTGCCGGTGATGATTTACTCCAGTGAATGGGGCAAATGGCAAGCTCAAGTGATTAGTCCTGTATGTTGTGTCAAAAACGATCACATCACAGAACCTCAAATACAAGGAAATAGCTCTTCCATCAGCCCAAAAAATGCTTCTAAGTGTGCCCGCGTTATCGACTTCACTTGCAAAGAAGAATTCTGGATCGGTCTCGGCTTTCTCTTGAAAATATTTGATAATAGCAATATACTCATGGCCGCAGTTATTTCTACGTTTACGAGTAAAATCAATAACTTGTTGCGGGTTTACTTCTTCACAGCCTTCTCCCTGGCTCATTGCATTCACAGCGCGGGAAATATTTGAAGGCCGCATTCCCACATCAATTAGATTGCTCATAATGCTTCTGCTAATCTTTGAACGATGAGTCTGGTGAGAGTAATGGTGATGTACCTTATCAGGGCTTGACAATTCATGTGAATGAGAATCAACAAATTTTGTGATAACCCAATATTTTCTGTCAAAAGGAAAACGAAGACGGACATGCATCTCAGCAGGATAGGCTACTCTAGTGTCAATTCGACGGTGCACTGTAAGCCCCTCTTGTCTTTTGTCACACAACTTCTTCACACCTCCTTGTTGCAGCAAAATTTTCTGCAAATAACTTCATGAGGAGGCTTCCGTGACTTATCTATTCCTTTTCTTCTCACACTAAAACCTCTGTTTCTTGCATAAGAATTGTAGAAATTGTATGCTTCCACATCCGACAGGAACTGTTTCCCTAGAAACTTATCTGAGCTTTCAGACATTTCTCCATGTGCATTCATATCCTACAAAAAAACAATTAGACGAACTGCATGAATATAAATATATTTTAGATATCACACGTCTAAAATATAATTTATATAATTGCGACCAAGGTCGCATAGGTAATGAAATCTATATAACTTCTTGCTAAAAGACTGCGACCTAAGTCGCAGTTATCCATATGAAAGAATTTTTAAAAAAACAGAATAATAAATGTGCAACAATCTAATGAATATATAAAATGGATATAATTCACATTAAAACGTGTAAGAATTAAGACAAAAAAGAATGAGACTTGGGTCGCAGTCACAAAAATCCAATTGCGACCGTGATCGCTGTTCTAAAAAGATTAAAACAAGTGATTATTCTATTCTGTAAAACAAATTATAGTTCGAACAAGGAATGCGACTTAGGTCGCAGTCACAGATAAAAGATTTCACAGCCGGAGAATATTTTCAAATAAGATTGCGACCGTGGTCGCATTTCTGAAACTTTAAAACATGTGATTATAGGTCGTAGTACCACATAGACTAAAGAGAAAAATTCTATATTTAAGAAATTGCGGGAAAAAACTGACACAATTAAAACCTGTTGATCGGCATGCAAAGATGTCAACCTTTCAATATTTTCAATATTCTGAGAGAAAGTTGAACCAGATGACATATCTTCCATATTTAGATCGCCAGATAGATATCGCTTACGACTGAGACCAGAATTTGCAGGGAAAGTAGATTGCTCGGACGTCGATATTAAATATTTTGGAGAAAAAATTGCTCTGAAAAGAGTTTATATTTTCAGAAAAAAGTTATCGCAGGCTGACTTGGAGAGCCTAAATCTGACAAAGAGAGGTAAGGAAATAGGGGGAAAAATAATTTATAAACAATAACCAAAATCCTATAAAGAGCGGCAAAAAAAAGGAGAAAAAATAATAATAAATAATAACGAAAGTTACCGAAAGAGTAGCTTTTCATAAGGGGTATTTAGTAATTTAACTTCTTCCTATAAGCGGGCCGCAAGTTAGTGGGGTGACAAATATTGAGCCACGTCACCGCAGGCTGAGAGAGTTCTCTCAGCCGCAGGTTGATATACATTTCTCTCTCTCTCTCTCTCTATATATATATATCATGAATAGGATTTCCGCTTCTTCATCATGATCTAATCTCTCTCTTGGAGGCTTCTCATCTCTTCTAAGAATCAGGAAGAGAACTTGCTACTTGGAGAGAAGAATCTCCTCCATCATCATTAAGTATTCGAGATCGTGCTATCTTCGGCATCGCCTTTGTGATGGAATCAAATATTCCTAAAACTCTCATTCCTTTTGATCTTGATAAAGAGACAATTGCATGCTTGAGAACTTGTTTGAATAAATAATACTTAGATCAACAATGGCCTGTTCCTCCACGCAATGAAAGAGCTGTAATGTGCTTTTTTAGTGTACTAAACAACATCATTTGGGTTATGTAGGTGTTCTAGTATTGCTATCAGGTGAATTTGGAAGCCGTGTAAGAAAGTTAAAACAAAAGATGACTTTTAAACCATATTAGTAAAGCATGCATTTATGAATAAACCCTAGTGCAAGCCTTAGACCTCGTGCACATTACAAAATGCGATTATGGAACTTTCTAAGTTATTAAGTGTATAATAGTTGTGTTGGGAAATAAAAGCAAAAAAACTATACATTTGGCTCTAGTGATTAAGGATTTAAAACAATAGACTTTGCTTCGATGAACATTACTGAAAGAATAAAGAATTATAGCTTCATCCGGTCTTTGGGGCCTAATTCAGTTGCAAGTAAGGAGATTAGTTATGAAAATAGTCGAGTTTCATCTTAAAGAAATTATAACTTCATCAAAACACTTTGGTTAAAGTAGTATAAATAAAAGTCTCTGAACTACACAACTTAAAGATGAGATGAAAACTAAACCAAATATAAAACATTTGAAGCAGTAAATGGCATCAAAAAAATGGTTGAAACTTCATATTAAAATATAGATACCTCAACTCTCACCTAAAACTTGGTATAGTGTCAGTGACTTTAATATGGTATCAAAGCAATCAAGGTTCAAATTCCATCGGGTGCACATTTTAAAAGCAAATTTTTTAAAAAAGGCATTTTTCTCATATTTAAACCCCCAAATCTTTCGTATTTCTAAATTTACCCCTCAAATCATCATAATTGCTCAATCACCCTTCTAAATCTTTCATATATCTATAATTACTCCCATTGTCAATTAAGGAGAATAAAAAAGGAATGTTCTCAGCATTTCTATTATAATTATATGAAATCTCAAAATTACCCTCATCCTTCTTTGATACTGAATTTTACTCTTTCTCCACTTTGAAAATACGCCTAGGGGGGTGAATAGGTGTATGGTAATCTAATGATCAATAATACGGAATTAAAAACTTAATGCAACACGCTTAGTGTAACCAATGAGTGTAGCCGAATTCCCGGTAAAGGGCTCCGGACTAACTCCTCTGAATTCCTCTAAATAAGAGTTGAGATGCTATGTAAAGCTCTCTTGGTTAAGTAGAAGTATGTGCATACACAATCAACACAAGCATGTATATGATATGACAATATGAATCAATGCACAAATGTAAGAGAGAGAGTTAGAGAAAGTGGATCAAACGCAAACACCAAGATATGTTTCGAGGTTCGAGCACACAGCTCTACGTCCCCGCCTTCACACAGAAGGATTTCCACTAACTTGTCCACACAGGACTTCCCACACAGGGAACCTCCACAGAGGATTTGCGGCAAATACAATTGGGAGTACACAACTCCTCTCTCCAACAAATACAACCTCTACACTTAGAGGCGAGGCACAAAACAAATCACCTCTACACTTAGAGGGATAGGCACTTAGCCACACAAACAACAATCACCTCACACTTGAGGGATTCCAACACAATCTCCACCTCTCACTAGAGGGAGCCAAATATCACTTCTACTATCACCTCACACTTAAAAGATAATAACTCAATTACCTCTCACTAGAGGGATATCACAATCAATGGAAGGTTTACAACTTGGTGGTCTAACAACCACAAACCAAATCTTTTCCCACAAAACAATGATCTTATAGATAGGATTAGTTAGATAAGCTCAAGTGTGAGAAAATCAAAGTGTTTGAAAATCAAATAACAAAGAAAAATACTTGGAAAAACAACTTGAATTTGATAGAAATGAAGAACAAGACAAATATCCCAAATCTCTATTTTTCTTTGATTTTTCCAACCTTTGAAAAAATAAATAAAGATGAATCGTTTTGGCTTAAAAACTCTTTTGAAAACTTGTATTAAAACACTTGTAAACAAGAGAAATTTAGCTCTTGAAATTCTTATAAAAAACCAACTCTAAATGGGGTATTTATAACCTATTTGGAAATCTGCCCGTTGGTAGCTGAAAAGGGGCGAATTTGCCCTTCCGGTCGACCGGCCAACGGTCACATTTTTGACCGTTGAGCCCAGCGGTCGACCGCCCGGTCGACCGTCCCCAAATCAAGAGAGCAACGACTCTCTGGCCGTTCGACCGCCCGGTCGACCGGAGCTGGATACAGAGATCAAACTCTCTGTCCGGTCGACCGGGGCCATTTCCAGAGAGCAGAGCTCTCTGGACGGTCGACCGTCCCGGTCAACTGGCCACCTGCCCAAAGCTGGCGTGCACGCTTGTGCACGTCGGTCGACCGCACCGATCCACCGGCAGTAAGCCAGTCAGCAAATTTTGGGACTTAAAAACTTGGGTTTTTATTTTTAATTAAATCACATAAAATCACATAAATTTCACAAGAATCAGTCCATGTTATATCTTTGAAATACAAACATATTTGAGTAAAAATCAATCATGTTACAAACATTTTGAACCATTTTTGTGACATAAAAAATTTGTCTTAAACCAAAAACGGAATTTTCCAAAACTAGGATTTTTGAAATGGAAATCCGATTTTTTCAAAACTCATGTAAATACAAAAACATGATATTTAAACAACTTTGAAGCATATAGTATATGGATAGAATCCAATATACATGAAAGGTATTATATCTATGTTTTTGACATTAAATCCAAAAATAAGTTTTGTCTAAATACAAAACTACAAACACTTGAATAGTGTATCAAAATAAGTTTTTCTAAGTATATGAAGCATCGATGTATATAGATCAAATCTAATAGACATTAAACCATGTAAACTTGTTTTGATTCTATCTATCCATGAAAACCAAGATCGGTTAAACCGAAAACCAAAAACCAAAACATGAAACGTGTGTGTTGTGAACTTAAGCATATCACACTATCTAATCTTTATAGTTGATCTAAATAAAATATTAACTAAACAGACCGAAGCCTTCTTGTAGAACGCCGTCTCCAAGTTACTCGATCCAAACGGGATTCCCCAAGCTTGACTCCAACCGAGTGCTATATATGAACTTTGACGCTCGAGCTCTTGAATTACCATGTGAAAGCTCCAAAACACCTTTGTTGAAGTTAATCACCTACTAATAACTTGATCAAATATCTGAAACTAAATATCACAAAATTATTATTAAACTATAACTACATGAGTTAATCATCATCAAAACTAGAGTGGAAGGCCTCTGGGCGAACAATCTCTCCTTTTTTGATGATGACAAAACTCATGGAGTTATATATGCATGGATTAAAGTTAAGCTTCAAAGAAGCTCCCCCTTAACTCATGCATAGCAATAAACTATAATGATATGCAATGAATGTTAAACATGAATATGCATAAATATGCATAAAACAATGAAATAAATATGCTCTTGATACTAAATTTTAAAATAAATATGTTCTTAAATAATTACTCTTGATACCAATAAAATTTTCAATAAAAGCTCTTGATACCAACAAAACCAAACAACAAAATATGTTCTTGATACTAATATCTATGCTCTTGATACCAATATCAACAAAATATAAAACAAATGTTGTTAATATAAACTTTGATAAAAAACTTAAATAAACATGCATATATACTAAAATACTTCTCCCCTTTTTATCAATAATCAACAAAGGGGTTAAAGTAAACAATAAAACAATGTTCTCCCCTTTTTGTCCGAAACAAAAATCAACAAGGGGTGAAATCAAATCAAAACATTATGTTACCAATTGAAAAAAAGCATATCAATTTAGTGCAAAGGTATACATAGAAACATCATGATACCAAATGATGATACCAATTGAAAATAAACAAAACATTTTGAAGAAACCAACAAAAATTTTGATATCAATTGAAAGATATAAACATAAAGGTAATCTTGATACCAATTGTAAAAATTAGTACCAATTGAAAATATTTTACACTTTTGATACCAAATGAAAAACATAAACCAATCTTTTTGGTTAAACACTAAACTCATTTAACAATAGAGATACCAAATAGAGAATAATATCAATTTAATATTTTTGATACCAATATTGAAAATGAAAATATACCAATTGAAAATATTTTTCATTAGGAGCGTATGATACCAAATTAAAAAATCAATATCATTTTTTTAAATATTTTTCAACATAAAGTGTGGGAGTAAGATACCAAATGTAAACAAAACCAATTGAAAGGTGAAATATGAATTTTCTCCCCCTTTATGAAATACCAAACAAAATGATGCATAAGCTTGTATAAGATACCAATTGAAAAATAATCAATTGAAATATAATTTTCATTTATGGAATCAAGCTTAGCATAACAAAATTTGTGCTCAAAGATATAGAGATATAGTAAGCACAGATAAAACATATGTATATCTATGAAAAATTTAATACCAATCGAATTTGATACTATTTGAAATTTAAGCATACATATATAAAAAATATATGAGTATACAAAATGAATGTCAATAGTGATACCAATTGAAAAGATATAATGATACCAATTGAAAACAAAATAAGATCAAGTATATAACTCATACTTCCTACCACCCATTTCATGTACATGTTTAAATAGATTTTCAATAATAAGTATACAAGGCATGGTCGCCAACCAACCGCCCTTGAATAGGTAGGAGTTTTCAAAAATAAGTTTAAAAATAGTTTTAGCACCATTGAAAACTCTACCAAAATGAAGAATACCGCAACTAGTTTAATGATAAACTTGTAAACTAACACGAAATCCTTCAAGTAAGGAATAAAAAAAAATATATTTCATGAAAAATATGTAACTCACATGATCATCAAACACTCAAAATTTATAAGGCACATATCATACTCATGAAAACAAAATCATGAGAAAATATTAAGTAAAGTGAGTATATAAGAGTTATGTGAAATACATCATCATGAAAATAGGCAATCAAGGTCAATATGAAATTCTTTAAAACATGAAACACAATAAAATCTAATTTTCATCAAAATAGTTTAATCTTCAAGGCATATGCATGTTTTATACAAACTAGAATATACATACATATCCAAACATGAACGAGTCCACAAAAGTATATGCATGAAGGCAAGTGGCTCAAGGATGTATATGTATAACTAATAGTTTAGACAAAATGGACATATACATGAAGTTTAACATAAACATGAAAACATGCACAAAAATAGAGAATACAAGTCGAAATGTATGAATCATCAAAACTAGGCTATACTAGTACATCTAATGGGTACAAATGAGCATTTAAGTACAAACATATAATAATCTATTTGTGGCTCACTAGTTATACAAGTATATATCTAAGTTTTAATGAAAACTAACATCTAACCATGTAATCAAAACATGAAGCATAGAAATCAAAACAAAACTTATATGATCATTATGGTAAATGAACATGCATTAGATCTATGATTTACACAATAGCTAAAACAAATGTGAGAACACAAAAGTATAAGTCCATATTAAACATAGGTGATCTCAAATACTAATCATGCATATCATAAATCTAATAATCATGACATTTAACATACTAATCACAAAACATCAAAACATGCTAAAAATCAACAATATGAAAAGCATGTAAACATAAATGGGAGTTAGAGATTGTTACCAAAACCATAAAGGTACATCTCTATGTCTCCAAACCAAGGTGGTCCTCCCACCAAACTCTCCTTGAAAAGTGATGCATCCAAATAGTTCTTTTTAAGCTCAGAACGCATCCACCTCAAGGCACCATTACTCTCACGTTAAGTGAGAGCCCACACCTACATCAAATAAAATAGGAGTGGTCTTTGGTACCCATACTCTTTTGGGTCCATGGGGGTTAGCTCCTTTCCTAACCCAAACAAATTTACTTGCTAAATTAGAATCATGCATCTTATCATAATAAAATTTAGCAAGGTGGCCCTTACGTCCACAATGTGTACATGTGTACACATGAACATACAAAGTGTTATGAGTGTGGCCGTGAGGAGCATGTGTATGCCGTGGTTTGTGTGCATGCATAGGAGGAACTTGCTTCTTTCGAAACATATATTCCAAACGTGTATGGTTCATGGCACAATGACTCAAAGTGGAGCCCAAACAATCAAAACTTTTCTTCAAAATATTTATATCATTTTTAATACTAGAAGATAAAGTGGAGCATGCAATAGGTGAGCTAGATTGTGAAGCTACACTAACATGGCAAACATGAGAATCTAAATCATTTTTCAAAGAAACATTTTCATTTGACATCAAGTCCAAATCCTTTGAAATAGAAATAATTTTGTTTTTCAAAGAGTCATTTTCTTTTAAAATAAAGTCAAGTTTTGAAGTTAAAGACTCATTTTTCTTCAAAATATTTTCACAATCATTTTTATTTTTCAAAATTTCATTTTCTTTTAGAGTAAGGTCAAGTTTGTATTTCAATGAACCCCTTTCATTAGAAATCTCCACTTTCTCTTACAAACCAAATCTAGTTTTGAACACAAATCCTTATTTTTGTTAAGTCCAAAACTTTTCTTTTTCAAAGCCTTATATTTTTCAAAGAGGTTCTCACAAACAATAGATAGTTCTTCAATCAATGCATCGGCATCAATATATTCATCACAAGAAGAACTAGCACTATCTAGTTGAGTGTCCGAATGTACCTCAAGGGAGTCATTCCCTTGGACCATGAAGCAACGTTGGTCGGACTCTTCTCCACTAGATTCCTTCTCCATTTGGATTGATAATTGAAGCTTTGGAGAGGTCAAGATGTTCCACACTGCAAAGGCGGAAACACAATGAGAAACATTATTTAAATATTCTTTGCTAAGTGATTCTTAAGTGCCTCTAGGGCTAGTGCATTGGCCTTTATATGCTTGCTATCACTAAGATAGGATTCCTTGATAATGGCAAGGTAAACTTTATAACCTATGGCTTTTAAATGCCAACTCATTAAAACCTTCCATGTGTCAATTTTAGAGATATCAAATATGGGAGGCTATCCATGAGTGCAAACAATATATGTGCAAATGCAAATAATAGATTAGCAAAACCAAGATCTCACTCCTATATGGTTAAACCTAATATCAGGAGCGTAGACTATGATACCAATTGAAAATACACTTAGAGGGGGGGTAAATAGGTGTATGGCTAATCTAATGATCAATATGCGGAATTAAAAACTTAATGCAACACACTTAGTGTAACCAACGAGTGTAACCGAATTCCCGTTGAAGGGCTCTGGACTATCTCCTCTGAATTCCTCTAAATAAGAGTTGAGGTGCTATGTAAAGCTTTCTTGGTTAAGCATAAGTATGGACACACACAATCAACACAAGCATGTATATGATATAACAATATGAATCAATGCACAAATGTAAGAGAGAGTTAGAGAAAGTGGATCAAACGCAAATGCCAAGATATGTTTCGAGGTTCGAGCACACAGCTGTACATCCTCGCCTTCACATAGAAGGATTTTCACTAACTCGTCCACACAGGACTTCTCACACAGGGAACCTCCACTGAAGATTTGGGACAAATATAATTGGGAGTACACAACTCCTCTCTCCAATAAATACAACCTCTACACTTAGAGGCAAGGCACAAAACAAATCACCTCTACACTTAGAGGGATAGGCACTTAGCCACACAAATAACAATCACCTCACACTTGAGGGATTCCAACACAATCTCCACCTCCACTAGAGGGAGCCAAATACCACTTCCACTATCACCTCACACTTGAGGGATAACAACTCAATCATCTCTCACTAGAGGGATATCACAATCAATGGAAGGTTTACAACTTGGTGGTCTAACAACCACAAACCAAATCTTTTCCCACAAAACAATGATCCTATAGATAGGATAGTTAGATAAGCTCAAGTATGAGAAAATCAAGGTGTTTGGAAATCAAATAATAAAGAAAAATACTTGAAAAAATAATTTGAATTTGATAGAAATGAAGAACAAGACAAATATCTCAAATCTCTATTTTTCTTTAATTTTTCCAACCCTTGAAAAACAAATAAAGATGAATCCTTTTGGCTTAAAAACACTTTTGAAAATTTGTATTAAAACACTTGTAAATAAGAGAAATTTAGCTTTTGAAATTCTTATTAAAAACCAACTCCAAATGGGGTATTTATAACCCATTTGGAAATCTACCCATTGGCATCTGAAAAGGGGCCAATTTGTCCTTCCAGTCAACTGGCCGGTTGACCGGCCAACGGTCACATTTTTGACCGTTGAGTCTAGCGGTCGACCGCCCGGTCGACCGTCTCCAGATCCAGAGAGCAACGACTCTCTGGCCGGTCGACCGGAGCTGGATACAGAGAGCAAACTCTCTGTCCAGTCGACCGGGGCCATTTCCAGAGAGCAGAGCTCTCTGGACAGTCGACCGTCCCGGTCGACCGGCCACCAGCCCAAAGCTGGCGTGCACGCTTATGCACATCGGTCGACCGCACCGATCGACCGACTACTGCTGCGGTCGACGGTTTGGTCGACTGGCAGTAAGCCCGTCAGCAAATTTTGGGACTTAAAAAACTTGGGTTTTTATCTTTAATTAAATCCCATAAAATCACATAAATTTCACAAAAATCAGTTCATGTTATATCTTTGAAATACAAATATGTTTGAGTAAAAATCAAATCATGTTGCAAAAATTTTGAACCATTTTTGTGACATGGAAAATTTGTCTTAAACCAAAAACAGTATTTCCAAAACTAGGATTTTTGAAATGGAAATCCGATTTTTTCAAAACTCATGTAAATACAAAAATATGATATTTAAACAACTTTGATGCATATAGTATATGGATAGAATCCAATATACGTGAAAGGTATTATATCTATGTTTTTGACATTAAATCCAAAAATAAGTTTTGTCTAAATACAAAACTACAAACACATGAATAGTATATCAAAATAAGTTTTTCTAAGTATATGAAGCATAGATGTATATAGATCAAATCTAATATACATTAAATCATGTAAACTTGTTTTGATTCTATCTATCCATGAAAACTAAGATCGGTTAAATCGAAAACCAAAACCAAAATATGAAACGTGTGTGTTGTGAACTTGAGCATATCACACTATCTAATCTTTACAATGGATCTAAACAAAATCTTAACTAAACAAACCGAAGCCTTCTTATAGAACGCCGTCTTGAAGTTGACTCGATCCAAATGCGATTCTTTGAGCTTGACTCCAACTGAGTGCTAGATATGAACTTTGATGCTCGAGCTCTTGAATCACCATGTGAAAGCTCCAAAACACCTTTGTTGAAGCTAATCACCTACTAATAACTTGATCAAATATCTGAAACTAAATATCACAAGATTACTAGTAAACTATAACTACATGAGTTAATCATCATCAAAACTAGAGTGGAAGGCCTCTGGGCCAACACACTTGTCGTTTCCCTCACCTCCACCGCCGTCTGCCATCGCCTTTTCCTCCTTCGCAGCCATGCCGATGACCATGTTCTTACGAGGGTTGGAGGACGGTTATGCTCAGAGAGTTAAAGTTTGGCATGTCGCCGGTGAAGCAGTTGGAGGAGATAAAGCTTAGGGTTCAGAACTTTTACTGTATTAACATGTCTTATATTTGAGAGAATTTAGAACTTTGAACTGAACTAATCGTAGATTTAGTTCAATTTGATTCATGTTTCCCAATTTTTAGGTTTCACAATTTCCAAAATAACTACAAGATTCTACCAACTTTAATATTACATAAATAAAGAAACATGAGATACATGTTAATACATAAATAGTTTAAACATTATTAATTTACAAAATAATTAACTATTAAATAGTAAATAGCTTAATAATATTCCATTTAGGTTTCTGTGAAGGTCATATACTTTGATTCCCACTTGTTGATATGACTATGGAGAGGGACCTTTTCATAAATTTAGAATATTAAATATTAACAAATTAGTGAAGATTAATTTTTTTTAAAAGAGTTAATGAAAGAAGTATAAGTATTAGACATTTACATATTAATCACGGTCTTAATATGATCTCACACATTTCCTCACAACGAACATAACCAACATACAATTACTTGTGGGGGTCAACAACGCACAATACCCAATGTGATCTGTAAAAGAAATTCATATAAAAAGAATTAAATAAAAATAATGATTGAATTTTATTATAAAATATGAGTTGCTTACCCCCAATTATGGGGCACAAAAACAAACACCCGTATGGATCCTTGAATTCTGTTTGCGATATATTTTGCCTTTGTAACTCTATCACTCACCTTTATACCCACGGTGATGGCAATAAAATTTGGGTAAATAAAACCATAAACTTGAGTTATTCCCGCTTCAACACACAAGTTATATAAAAAAACCTAAAAAACATTACAAACTGTCAATTATAACACAGAAATATTAAATTCCAAAAGATAATAAACATTAATGACTTGCTTAATATACACATAAGTGGTATACCCAACTATCACATATTTGTATCCAAACTGTATAGTCTCATACTGTCGATGTAAATCGTGTGATCGTGTCCAATGATTATTTTAGAAATTGGTACTGAAATTGTGTAATCATCTCTCATCATACTCATAAACATCTCCAATGCTTGAATTATGAGCTATCTTTGGCCTTAGCTAGCTATGGTAAGATGGCCGATTGATATGCAGGTTCTTTTAATGCAACAAAAGTTGGTGCTACCTCCTTCACTTTAGCCCCTTGAGTTGTTGCCTTTCATGATACCACTGTTATTAATCAAATTATAAAATTAAGATATCTACTTTAATTTTGATAACATACTTATGAATCCAAAATGACAAGTCTTCTTGGCCACGTCACATAAGTACCAACAGCTTCATCGACAATACCAATATCTTTGAGAGAAAATGGTAGCGTTAAAGAATAGTCCAATGAAAAGCGTGATGGACACTTTATAGCAATCCTCTCTAAGCGGCCGACCAAGAAGTAATTGACATTCATCAGTATATTCCTGCGCCACAATCACTTTATAGGGATCAATGGCCTATACACATATCAGATTACCAGCATGTGATATAAATTAATAACGTGAATTAATAAAATAAGATTACAATTAAACAAAATAAACATTAATTAACAAAATACCCTCTGATAAATTACAAATAATAAATAAGATTACTAGTGAAATCTTGGTTACGTATCTTGAAATTGAGCAACTATCATCTCTGCTATGAGGTGGAGGATAAGGAGTTACACGAGATTGAGATGACAAATGAAATTTTCTTGTTCTACTTGTTCTCTGATCTCTTCCATAAGACTTTGTCTCATGTTATGCAACTGTACATTCACATATATAGTCATCTCCTCGTTTGTCATAGTGGAACGACGTCGATGAGGTTGGCGGGAAAAGCTGATAAAAGTAACCCCTTCTCGGTGTCTCTAACACGACCAAAATGCTCGAGAGTTTCCAGCACCAATGTCAATATTGAAAAACACCTAGAGGGGGGGGGGGTGAATAGGTGTAAGTGCTAATCTAGAAACTAAGTGCGCTAAATGCGGAAGCTTAAAATAATTTTGCAATCACACTTAGTACAATCAACAAGTGTAGCCGAATTCCCCGTGAAGGGCTCTGGACTAACTCCTCTAGATTCCCCTGGATATGGGTTGAGGTGCTATATGAAGCTCTTGTTGATTAAGTACAAGTGAGGCACACAAACAACCAAGTATATAAGATGAATAGGCAATATGAATATATGCAAGGTACAATACAAGCAATATATGATATGTATGATATGAATGATGCTTTGCACAAATAAAAGAGAGAGAAAGTTGAGAGATATTGGATCAAACGCAAACATCAAGATATGTTACGAGGTTCGAGCCCCTAGCTCTACTTCCCCGCCTACACCACCGTGTAGGATTTCCAATCTACTATCTCCCACCGAGGGAACCTCCACCGAGGAGGATTTGTTACAACAATGGAGTACCGAACTCCTCTCTCAAACACCACCTCACAACCGAGGGGTAGGCCCGTAGCCAAACAACAACCAACACCTCTACCGAAGAGGGTTTACAATCCAAACTCCACCTCTCACTAGAGGGAGCAAACCAATCACCCGATCAACCTCTACCAAAGAGGGATACAACAAAAGCAAGGGTGTACAACTTGGTGGTTTCTTTCAACCACAAACCAATCTCTCTTTTCTCACAAACAAATGATCCTAATAGAATAGGATAGGTGATAGCTCAAGTGTGAAAAACTAGGTGTTTGAAAAACAAGAACTCAAAGAAAATACTTGGGAAAACTCTTGTAAAAGATAGAGAATGAAAACCAATACAAATATCCCAAATTACTATTTTCTTTGATTTTTCCAAAAACCTAAAACAATTAAGATTGGAAGTTTAAAGCCCAGAAACACTTTTGAAAACTTATTTTAAACTCTGGGGAAACAGCAATTTTTCTCTTGTAAAAACCTTAGCCAAAATCCCAAAGAATTGGGGTTTATATAGGCCAAACCAGAAACTAGCCGTTAGGTTGATGTGGCAGCCTGACAGGCTAGCGGTCGGCCGGCCCGGCCGACCGCCAACGGTCAGAAATGTGATCGTTGGGGCAACCCAGTCGACCGCCCGGTCGACCCAAACAAACAGAGAGCAGAGCTCTCAGGTCCGGTCGACCGCCCGGCCGACCGTCCCTGTGGCTGCCAAACGTGCACAGGCTTGTGCACGTCGGTCGACCCCAAGGGTCGACCGGCCTCTGATGCGGTCGACCCGTGCGGTCGGCCGACCTGACTTGTCAGCCACTGTTCTGGGACAGAATCTGGGTTAAAACATATTTTGAAAATTCTTTTAATAACTAGTAAAAATCCCAAAAATGTTTTTACCATATTGCTTTGATATATAAACATGTGATAAACATTTCTACTCAAATATCAAGCATATGAAACCATTTTTGTTTCTTAACGTTTTTACCAAAAACCAAAACATGTATTTTATCAAACTTAGATTTTTCCAATACATGAATAGGAAAGTCAAAATAAGTTTGTCTAGGAAGTTAAAAGCATGTATGTATATCTAGAACATATCTAATATACATAAAAACTATTTAAACTTATTTTGATCAAACTATTCATGAAAACCAATACCAAAACATAAATCGTGTGCGTATTATGCACTTGAGCATATTAACTAAACTAAGCTTTACAAATGGATCTAAACACACAATCTAAACTAGGATACCTAAGTCTTCTTGACGATCTTCATCTTCAAGGCGACTTGGTCCAAACTCCGTGATCCATGAGTTAGGCAAGGTATGATCTTGATATTTTGGCCCTGGAATCACCATGAAAAGCTTCTAAACTCCTTCGTTGAAGCTAATCACCAACTAATATCTTGATAAATGATCTGAAACTAAAATTACAAGATTATTAGTAAACATAACTACATGAGTTAATCATCATCAAAACTAGAGAGGAAGGCCTTTGGGCCAACAATCTCCCCCTTTTTGATGATGACAAAACTCATGGAGTTATATATGCATGGATTAAAGTTAAGCTTCAAAGAAGCTCCCCCTTAACTCATGCATAAAACAAATAAACATAAATATGCATGAATGACAATGCATAAACAAGATGCTCTAGATACCAAATGAAATATTCAAAACAAAGCATGCTCTAGAGACCAATTAAAATTAAACAATTAACCTTAATATATGCAAAACACAAATATGCCATATATAAACTCAAAATCTTTCTCCCCCTTTTTGTCAATCATCAACAAAGGGGTAAAAACACAAAAATAAATTTTCTTCCCCTTTTTGTCAAAAACAAAAAGATCAATAAGGGGTTCAATCAATAAAAGTTTATATGCGATATACATTTATGAAGAGGAAGACGCTAAGTTAGCTTCCCTACACATATACATTACATGAAAGAGGGATGACAATCCCTAATTCACATAATGTATAATATGTAATGCATAAGAGGAGATGTGAAGCTCCCCCTACACACGTGTACCACATAAAGAAGAGTTGTCAAGCTCTTCAATATACAATACACTCAACATGAATCTATATGTAGAAGAGATGTTAAGCTCTTCTTGCATATACGAAATACACATCAAAACATTTTTAATTTTTCTTAACCAAAATTTTGAAAGTATCAGAGCTTTTGAAAAACAAATAAAATCTTCTTCCCCTTTTTATATGAACTAAAGAAACAAGAGGGGGGGTGAACAACAAATAATGATAAGATGTTCTCCCCCTTTTGTCTAAAACAAAACACAATGTCAATAAGGGGCATGATCAAACAACCTTGATACCAATTAAAAAATATGACAATGAAGTGCATATTGATACCAATTGAAAAATGAACATAAAAACAAAATCTTGATACCAATAGTAAATATTTTTCATTTTGAGCATATGATACCAATTGAAATTGTTCATCAAAAACAAAACACAATTGAAAAACTATTATTTTCCATCATAAAGTAAGGGAGTGGAATACAAAAATTTAATTGAAAGATAAAGTGCAAGTTTTCTCCCCCTTTATAAAATACCAATAAACACTATGCATAGGCTTGAAATAGGTTACCAATTGAAAAATAAATCAATTGAAATAAAAATAAAGTTCAGGCTCTAGCAAAACAAGATTTGTGCTCAAGATATGAAATATAATAGCACAAATAAAACATGTATATGTGTATGAAATAGAATGAGTACCAATCACCAATAGATGATACCAATTGAAAGCATACATACACAATAAACATATGAGTATACAAAAAGGTCAAAATTGATACCAATTGAAAGAGTTCAATGATACCAATTGAACAACAATAGTAGCGTGGTATAACTCATATAACTACCACCTAATCATGGTTCAAGTTTTAAATGATTTTCATTGTGAAGCATACATGAACATGATCTCCCATCCATCCGCCCGTGGATGGTAGGGGTTTTCAAAAATGGATTTGAAAATTAAAGTTTGTTTGAAAATCACTACCAAAATGAAGAATACGAACTAGTTAAATGGAAAACTTGTTAACTAGTACGAAATCCTTTAAGCAAGGAATAAAATACAATCATTTTTCATGAAATAAGAAATCCACATGAAAATCAACACTCTAATCCAATTAAGCATAATTATGACTCATGAAAACAAACCATGAGCAAGCAATAAATGTGAGTGTATAAATACAATGTGAAGATCAATATCATGAAAGGTAGACAATAAGCTCATTTATTCCTTAAAAAAGAAAAACATGAAAAATCATTAAAACTTATTTAATCTTCAAGGTATATGTATGTCTTATACAAACTAAAGTATACATACATATCCAAACACAAAGAGTCCACAAAGATATATGCATGAAGGCACGTGGCTCAAAAGGATAAACATGTATATCTAATAGTTTGGACAAGATAGACATATACATGAAGTTTAAACATAAACACATGAAAACATGAATAACTAAATTTTTATTAAAACAAATTTCATTTCAAGGTATATGTATGTTTTGACAATGCAAGAAGTATACATACATATCCCTAAATACAATTTGAGTCCATAAATAAAGATTTGCATGAAAAACAAATGACTCAAGAGTATACATGTATATCTTAAAGTTTGGCAAAAGAAACATATACATGAAATGAAAAATACATGATCTACAAAACAAATCCAAAATGGGAATACAAGTTTATAATGTATGAATCATCAAAACTAGACTATACTAGCACATCTAATGGGTTCAAATAAGCAATCAGGCCCAAACATATATAGATTTATTTGTGACCCACTGTATGTACAAGTGTAAATCCTAGTCTTAATGAAAACTAACATTTAAACAAATATTCAAAACATGAAGCATCCAAACAAGATAAGAGTCAACATGATAAATCAAAACATGATTATTATGTCAATTCACATGTTATTAAACCTATGATAAACATGATAGCTTAACTAAAGAGAGAACACTAAATATGGGTTCATATAAGCATGTCTGTCTCAAATACTATACATGTATGTCAAAGATCTAATTAACATGGCATTAACACAATAATATACAAACATCAAAAACATGCTATAAACTATAATTATGAAAGCATGTAAACATAAATAAGAGTTAGGAATCGTTACCAAAACCTAGAAGGCAACTTTCCTTGTCTCCAAAACATGGTGGTCCTCTCCACCAAATATCCCTTGAAAGTGTGCATCCAATTGGTTCTCTTTAAGCACGGAACGCATCCACTCCAAGGTACGGCTACTCTCACGTCATGTGAGAGCCCACACCTACATCAAAAACACGAGGGGTGGTCTTTGGTACCCATATCTTATTGGGTCCATGGGGGTTAGTCCTTTCTCTAACCCAAACAAATTTATTTGCTAAATTTACATCATGTAATCTATCAAAGCAAAATTTAGCAAGGTGGCCCTTACGTCCACAATGTGTACAAGTGTACACATGAGCATACATATGGTGATGGGTGTGAACGTGGGGAGCATGTGTATGCCGTGGGGAGTGTGCATGCATAATAGGAACTTGTTTCTTTCGAAACAAAGATTCCAAACGTGTATGCCCTACTACACATTGGCTCAAAGTGGAGCCCAAACAATCAACACTTTTTTTCAAAACATCTATATCATTTTTAACACTAGAAGATAAAGTGGAGCATGCAAGGGGTGATCTAGGTGAAACTATCCTAGCATGGCAAACATGGGAATCAATTTTATTTTTTAAAAACTCATTCTTCTTTAAACATACATCTAAATCATTTGAAATAGAAATTATTTTATTTTTCAAAGCAACATTCTCTTTTAAAACAAAATCAATTTTTGAAGACAAATCTTCATTTTTCTTCAAAAGTGTCTCACAATCATTTTTAGATTTTAAAACATTATTTTCTTTAAGGCAAGGTCTAGTTGAGATCTAAGTGAGTCATATGCACTAGAAACCTCTTCCTTCTCTTGCAAAACAATCTCCATTTTAGAAGACAAATTTTTATTTTCTTCTTTTAAAACAAGATTCTCCTTTTTAATATTTTATATTTAGAAATCAAATTTTCACAATTTTTAGCAAGTTCATCATTCATAACTTGTGCTTCTAAACAATCATTGCAATATGAATTTGAACTAGTATCTAGTTGAGTGTCCGAGTGTACCTCAAGGGAGTCATTCCCTTGGACCATGAAGCAATGTTCTTCGGACTCATCTCTTCTAGATCTTCTCTTCTTTTCAATAATCTTTGGTAGCTCGGGAGAAGTCAAAATACTCCAAACTGCAAAAGCCGAATCATAGTGAGTAAACACATGTAAATAATCTTTGTGAAGTGATGCTCTAAGTGCCTTTAGGGCAATTGCATTGGCCTTTATATGCTTGCTATCACTAAGGAAGGATTCCTTGGTAATGGCAAGGTGAACCTTATAGCCTAGGGTTTGTAAATAGATGGACATCTTAGTCTTCCAAACAACAATGTTGGAAGGGTCAAACATAGGTGGGGTCATGAAGTCCATGGTATAAACTATATGTGTGCAAACAAGCAAATGCAAACAAGATTAGCAAACAAGGGATCTCACTCCTAGTATGTTAAGCCTAAGTATCAGGAGCACTAGCTCTGATACCAATTGAAAAACACCTAGAGGGGGGGGTGAATAGGTGTAAGTGCTAATCTAGAAACTAAGTGCGCTAAATGCGGAAGCTTAAAACAATTTTGCAATCACACTTAGTACAATCAACAAGTGTAGCCGAATTCCCCGTGAAGGGCTCTGGACTAACTCCTCTAGATTCCCCTGGATATGGGTTGAGGTGCTATATGAAGCTCTTGTTGATTAAGTACAAGTGAGGCAAACAAACAACCAAGCATATAAGATGAATAGGCAATATGAATATATGCAAGGTACAATACAAGCAATATATGATATGTATGATATGAATGATGCTTTGCACAAATAAAAGAGAGAGAGAGTTGAGAGATATTGGATCAAACGCAAACACCAAGATATGTTACGAGGTTCGAGCCCCTAGCTCTACTTCCCCGCCTACACCACCGTGTAGGATTTCCAATCCACTATCTCCCACCGAGGGAACCTCCACCGAGGAGGATTTGTTACAATAATGGAGTACCGAACTCCTCTCTCAAACACCACCTCACAACCGAGGGGTAGGCCCCTAGCCAAACAACAACCAACACCTCTACCGAAGAGGGTTTACAATCCAAACTCCACCTCTCACTAGAGGGAGCAAACCAATCACCTGATCAACCTCTACCAAAGAGGGATACAACAAAAGCAGGGTGTACAACTTGGTGGTTTCTTTCAACCACAAACCAATCTCTCTTTTCCCACAAACAAATGATCCTAATAGAATAGGATAGGTGATAGCTCAAGTGTGAAAAACTAGGTGTTTGGAAAACAAGAACTCAAAGAAAATACTTGGGAAAACTCTTGTAAAAGATAGAGAATGAAAACCAATACAAATATCCCAAATTACTATTTTCTTTGATTTTTCCAAAAACCTAAAACAATTAAGATTGGAAGTTTAAAGCCCAAAAATACTTTTGAAAACTTGTTTTAAACTCTGGGGAAACATCAATTTTTCTCTTGTAAAAACCTTGGCCAAAATCCCAAAGAATTGGGGTTTATATAGGCCAAACCAGAAACTAGCCGTTAGGCTGGTGTGGCAGCCTGACAGGCTAGCGGTCGGCCGGCCCGGCCGACCGCCAATGGTCAGAAATGTGACTGTTGGGGCAACCCGGTCGACCGCCCGGTCGACCCAAACAAACAGAGAGCAGAGCTCTCAGGTCCGGTCGACCGCCCGGCCGACCGTCCCTGTGGCTGTCAAACGTGCACAGGCTTGTGCACGTCGGTCGACCCCAAGGGTCGACCGGCCTCTGATGCGGTCGACCCGTGCGGTCGGCCGACCTGGCCTGTCAGCCACTGTTCTGGGACAGAATCTAGGTTAAAACATATTTTGAAAATTCTTTTAATAACTAGTAAAAATCCCAAAAATGTTTTTATCATATTGCATTGATATATAAATATGTGATAAACATTTCCACTCAAATATCAAGCATATGAAACCATTTTTGTTTCTTAACATTTTTACCAAAAACCAAAACATGTATTTTATCAAACTTAGATTTTTCCAATACATGAATAGGAAAGTCAAAATTAGTTTGTCTAGGAAGTTAAAAGCATGTATGTATATCTAGAACATATCTAATATACATAAAAACTATTTAAACTTGTTTTGATCAAACTATTCATGAAAACCAATACCAAAACATAAATCGTGTGTGTATTGTGCACTTGAGCATATCAACTATACTAAGCTTTACAAATGGATCTAAACACACAATCTAAACTAGGATACCTAAGTCTTCTTGACGATCTTCATCTTCAAGGCGACTTGGTCCAAACTCCGTGATCCATGAGCTAGGCAAGGTATGATCTTGATGTTTTGGCCCTGGAATCACCATGAAAAGCTTCTAAACTCCTTCGTTGAAGCTAATCACCAACTAATATCTTGATAAATGATCTGAAACTAAAATCACAAGATTATTGTAAACATAACTATATGAGTTAATCATCATCAAAAACTAGAGAGGAAGGCCTTTGGGCCAACAAATATGTCATCTCTCCCAGCTGGATGAATAACTTCCTGTGTCGCTGACTTGGTAAGTCATTCTTAGAAAAATAATTAGAGTTAACACATATATATCTAAACATTTTAAATAAATATTATTGTGATAATTTTGATGTAAATTCAAGCATTTGCAATTTTTGTAGCAATGGTTGCTTCTTCTTCATTAATGTATGAACCATCTGGTTTCAGCCTAGTTGCTTTCCACAATTCGTGCTGAGAAATTGTGGACTCTAATAATGAATCATCTTCAGATAGCTCTGCTGATTTCTGAGCAAGCTGTTTTATAAAATAGTATACACATATATAAATCTTAATCCATAAAATATCATGTAAAATAAAATTAACAAAGATCTCGTATACTTACCATATCTTTTTCAAAGCGCCCATATTTCTTATGCCCAAATTTGTGCTGGTATTTAAACTTTTTTGAATCTCCCGATTCTTATTATCCAAGTCCTGTTATAAAAAAAAAATCAATTAGTAAGTATTTATTAAAATTTATTTTCGAATATGATAAGCTACAAAGTAATTATACCTTAAACTCTTAAGTTGTACGATAAGACACAAACCGGTCCCAAACATCTTGATCAATGAAATTAACATATATTTTTGGTGGATGCTCAGTTAGATCTTTCGCAAGGTAATATCTTCTGAAATTGATCTTGATGTCTCTCCACTTATTTCCAGCATAAATCAATAAGTTTTCTTTCTACATTCTTCTGTCGCAAATACAGAATGCAATAAGTCACACATATTAGACTAATATTTATAAATATATAGACAATTAAACAATAAATATTTTTTTACCATTAGCTCATCCTAAATTTTGTTCTCCAACTCTATGGAAACCTAACTCCAATCTGGAATGTTGATAGGGATTTTTTTTGTGTAATGGCTCCAATATAACTTTACATTGCTGTGCTGGCGTCACAAAGAGGCTGATGTAAATCGTTGAATTCCACAACCATTTTATGACTCGAACATCTCATGTTGGGCAGTTGACTCATGCAAGTGGCACCTCGAGTCTTTCATTCAGGACTACTGCAGGAAGAATCCATATGCCTGTTAAGGAACAAAAACAAAAATATTAGTAATATAAAAATTATATAACAAGAGACAATTAATAAGCATAAATAAATATATGCACATGCAAATGATGCAAGAGATAATTAATGAGCATAAATAACAAGAGACAATTAATGAGCATACATGACAAGAGAATTAATATGCAAGCTATTCAAACAATTTGAGTTCAATTAAATTTACCTTAATTTTTTTTGCTTGTTTTCTCAACCAAGATGCCTCCAAATTAATCTTCTTTAATGTAAAGCTCACTTCTTCCGCATCATGATCTCCATCTATATTATTAATATTATCAATATGATTCTCTTATTAACCCCAAAGAAAAAGAGGGAACCTCATTAATATTATCCCCTGTATCATTTTCAATATTACCATCAGGAATAATATTTGGCTTCATTGATGGCACAATAGACCATTTTTTACCAGCATGAATTGTGATGCATTAAACTTGTTTTGTTTGAAATGCCAATTTGAATGTGTCCTCTTTGTGAACCTCTCTCTTAAGATCAATATGAGTGAATCCTAACTCGTTGATTTTGATGTCATTGTTATTCTCCACCCACTTACACTGAAACACAATATGGCGAAACATGATGTAATCTAACTCGCATATATCTTTCATCACCTCCTAGTATGACATATTCTCATCTACTAGTTTTTTATCTTTGACACTAGAAATATATGTTGCTTGAGCCACTAATGTCACTCAACTATTCTGTACAGTCCTTATGTGTTTTTGTGTAAAAATAATAACCATTTGCATAATACCTACGGTAAGAGAAGACATCTGTACGAGGCCCATGAGCTAACTATCTCAAATTACTACCCACTTCTCCCTCTTTGTTGGATTGAGGTGCTGTATAATACCCATATGCTCATTTATATAAGGTTATACTTCATCAGTATAATACAAGACATATCTATATGCCTAACACAATAAGTCTTGACTGACAGTAACCATATTAAGTCTAATATTATCAGTGCCATCTATTTTATTAGCACACACCCTCTCAACTTGCTTCAATTTTTGATAAATATTCATTGAAAAATTCAACTGCCTCTTCATATATATAATATTTAACAATACAATCTTTAGGCCAATTTTGGTTCCTCACATATCCTTTTAATATTTTCATATATCGCTCAAATGGATACATCCATTTCAAAAAGACCAGACATATAATTTAATCTCTCAAATCAAAAGAATAGTTAAATGCACCATGATATCAAAAAATGAAGGTAAAAAATACATCTCAAGTTGGCATAAAGTAATCACAATATCTTTTCTTGGTCAATTACCTTATTACATAATGTATTGAAGAAAAAAGGTCGGATAATGGCAACGGACATGTCTTGGTAATATAGAACGTATAGCTACTGGTAATAATTGTTGCATCAATTGATGTTCAATCCAACTAGTTTTAGATCTTTTACTGATATGAGACTTCGAATATTGGATGAGTAACCACTCGGCACTTTCATTTCATCAGGACACTAACATAATTCTATCTTCTCTTTTTTTAGACAAAGTATAACATACTGGCAGTAAATATACATTTTGTCCCATCTTCTTTGGTGCCAGCTGCTTATGTAATCCCATTTGAACCAAATCCAAATCTAAATTTGACATTATCTGTTATTTTACTAAGTATATTGAGTAATGTACCTATAATATCATCACACACATTCCTTTCAACATGCATAACTTTAAGACCGTATCTTACAAACAAACTTTTCCAATAAGAAAGATGAAAAAAATATTGACAGCTTCTTCCATAATTCATATCACCTTTATTTTTCTTCCTTTTTGCATAGCAATGAGATGTTTCACCCGATCATATACCTATTCACCATTTATTATTTTTGGAGCTTTTCCTTCTTCTACAGTTTCATTAAACACTGTTCGTAACCTCCGATAATGGTGCAACATGGGCAAGGATCTTCGAGTACCGAGGTATACTATTTTTCTTCCATGTTTTAATTCGTGAAAAGATGTGTCTTCTTCACATACAGGGCATATCTTATGTCCTTTCACACTGTGCCCTGACAAGTTACTGTATATTGTAAAATCATTGATCGTCCAAAGTAATATAACTCGAAGTATGAAAACTTCTTGACGATATGCATCAAATACTTTAATCCCTTCTTCCCACATTAACTTTACGTCTTTAATGAGAGGTGCCAAATAAACATCTACATCATTTTCTGGCTGTCTGGGACCCGAGATTAGTAATGATAACATTATAAACTTGCGCTTCATGCACGACCAGAGAAGAAGATTATAAATAGTCAAAACACCTGGTCATGTACTGTATGTGCTACTCATGTTACTGTGTAGGTTCATTCCATCAGTCGAAAGACCTAGCCGAAGATTTCTTACATCAGACACAAGTTCAAGAAACTTCAAATAAATTATTTTCTATTACGGAGAATCAGCTGGATGTCAAAGCATATTATCAATAATCCTTGCATCTGAAAGCTATGTCAAACTCTTCGTATGTTCTGTATTCCTATACATGCGTTTATATCTATGTATTACCAAAACATACCGTAACACCCCAGTAGGAGGTTTCTTATTCATTTTGTACCGTGATCTTTCACACACCGAACATTCCTTTAAACTTTTGTATTCATTTTAATACATAATATAGTCATTAGGAAAGCATGTATCCTCTCATAGTCAATACTAATAGGGCACTGGATCTTCTTGGCTATGTACATATGATCCAGAAGTTCATTAACCTTAAGAAGCATATCTTTCAAAAGTTGGAGTAAAGCAATAAAACTTTGATCGCTCCACCTATTTCTAGCTTTCAAATTGTACAATCTCAACACTGCAGACAACCTAATGAATTTAGAGCAACCAACATATAAAGGTGTTTCTGCATCATTCTTGAAACATCCAATATTTTGAGGCGATCCATAAAATTTTCTACTACATCATGCACCAAGTCTTTTAATTTATCACCTTCATTACAACCAACTTCTTCTCTTCTATTATATCTTTTTTTAGTTAAATTAAAAGGTTCATCGTCCCTTGTATTTTCACTATGCCATATCCATCTTGTATAATCTTGATCATGATGAATAAGAGATCTCTTAACACTTCAACAATAACTTTATTAACACAAGCACATTTTATGCATAGACACTTAATATGATTAGGATTGTCAACATGCTCAATAACAAACTTGATAAACTCCTCTACACCATTCCAGTATTCCGAACATAACCTATTAGAAATCATCCATTTTCGATTCATCTTTATCTAGTATGAACATAAAAAACAATAAAATGAATTATTAACAATATGCATAACATGCAATTAAAAAGTAAATATACTTAATTTGTGTGCCCACTATAATATAAAAAATTGAACTTTTAACGTTGTTTACCAAATGACCGACATAAAAGCACATATTCTAGCAACTCACATTTGCAATTTGGGATCACTAATATAAATTTGTGTGCCAACTACAATTTAAAACGTCGAGTTTTTAACATCAGTTAATAAATAACCGACGCGAAAACATTACACAAGTCACAATTGGGACCGCTATATAATAATTTATCTACAAGACCACTCATGATTCACCCTAATATTAAGCACAATATAGTCAATTGTTGGAATTTTTTAAAAAAATATGTAGTGGTTACCTTGAAGCCGCGCGCGGGAAATGAGAGCTCGTTCATGGGTGGAGAGATCAATGTGGCGAGAAGATCAGGACAGAGACGGTGAGGTAGCCAACGGTGGGGTTGATCAGGGCAGCGAAGGCCTTTTCTTAGCCAGAGAGATGATGGCGAGGGCGTCGAAGGTGGGGGGCTTCTAAGAGGAAAGATCATGACATTGAGGATGAGAGTGACGAGAGGGAGATTTGGGCGGCAGAGGGCGACATGGGGGAGATTTGGGCAACAGAGAGCGGTGAAGGGGGATTGCTGGGCGGCAGCGGGCGACGAAGGGGAAGAGATACGGGCGGCACTAGGCGGAGAGCGAGAATTAGGGTTGTATGTGGGGGGGGGGGGGTTGGGGGGTGGGTCTGGGTCATTAGGATGCCAACTTTTATAGCATCAGTTCCTCACCAGAATCGATGCTAAAATTCTATGTTTTTCCATCGATTCTGATGAGGAACTGACGCGAAAAGTCGAGCCTGTGGAGCCCGATGTTTAGCGTCAGTTTCCTTTAAAAATCAAAGCTAAATATCAAGTTTTTGTTTCAGTTATTAAATAGAACTAACGCGAAAACATAGTTAACATTATTTGTTGACTACGACCAAAAGAGGTAAGAACCACACTAAGCATTTAGCGTCGGTTAATTTTATAACCGATGCAAAAAGTGGGCCCCACATTTGACTCCAATCTCAATTAATTACGAGATTGCCAACACCAATGTTTAGCATCATTTGTTTAGTAAAATGATGCTATAAGTGCCGCTACTTTTTCCCACATTTGTAGTATTGATAGGCTGCAACAACATAAGTCATGGTTATTAGATTTATTTGTTTTAAAGTCTAATTGATTTGGACCTAATTGATGCTACATATATATCACAGGTAGGATTCTCTCTCCTTCATCATGACCTAATCTCTCTATTAAAGCCTTCTGATCTTTTCTAAGGATCAAGAAGAGAACTTGCTGCTTGACTTTGATCTTGATAAAGAAGCTATTGCATGCATGGGATCCTGTTTGGATAAACAATACTTAGATCAAAAATGGCTTAACCCTCCACACAGTAAAAGAGTTATGATGTGCTTTTTCAGTGTGTGAAACAACATCGTTTTTATGGAGGCTATTCAAGTGTTGAAATCAGATGAATTTGGAACCAGTTTAAGAAACTTAAAACAAAAAGGAGCTTTTAAACCATATTAGTAAAGCATGCGTATATGAATAAACCCTAGTGCAAGCCCTAGACCTCGTGCACATTACAAAATGTTATTATGGAACTTTCCAAGTTATTAAGTGTATAATAGTTGTGTTGGGAATAAAATAAAAAAATATATAGAGAGTTGATTGCAGTGATTAAGGACAATAGACTTTGCTTCGATGAACATTACAGAAAGAACAAAGAATTATAGGTTCATTTGACCTTTGAGGCCTAACTCAGTTGTAAGTAGTGAGTTAGTTATGAAAATCGTCGAGTTTAATCTTGAAGAAATATAACCTCATCAAAACTCTTTGGTTAAAATAGTAAAAAATAACAGTTTCTGAACTACACAACTTACAAATGAGATGAAAACTAAAGCAAGTAGAAAACATTTGAAGCAGTAAATGGCATCAAAAAATGCTTGAAACTCCATGTTAAAACATAAATACCTCAATCTTCATCTAAAATTTTGGAGTCTCAATGCAGTGGAATGACTTTAATATGGTATCAGAGCAATCCATATTTAAATCTCACCGGGTGGGCATTTAAAGGCGATTTAAAAAAAAAATTTCTCAATTTACCCTCCAAATCTTTCATATTTCTAAATTTACCTCCAAATCATGATAATTGCTCAATTCCTTCAAAATTTTCATATTTCTAAAATTACCCCACTGAGTTAATGAGAATCGAAAAAGAATTTTCTCAGTATTCCTGTTATAATTTTATGAAATCCCAAAATTGTCCTTATCCTTATCTAATATGAATCTTACTCTCTTCTCCATTAGCTGCTCTCTGTTGCCGACTCCCTTTTCCACGGAGCCCAAGGTTCAGAACTTTTACTGCTATTAACATGTCTTACAGTTGAGAGAATTTGGAATTTTGAACCAATTGTAGATTTAACTCAATTGACTTAATATTTCCCAATTTTTAGATTTCACAATTTCTAAATTAATCACAAAATTCTACCAGCTTTAATAATTATCCCAAAGGGTCAAATTTGTAGCATACCTTGGATAATTACTAGCAAAATGAACTGCAATCTCCATGAAATTTGATCATCAAAGGAAAAAAACAAATATTTAACATGCCTTAGATTAAATTTTACAAGAGCTCCAATCTCCACTAAATAAATCAATTATCTTTTTAAAAAATTAATTTTTTAACATGACTCCTTGCAAACTGAAACTCTAATCATCACAAAAAAAAACAACCAAAATTGTCTGAGAGAGAGCGAGATAGCCAGTGAAATCGGATGTGGGAACTCGAGATCAGACAGTGGATCATTATGAGATTGATGCGAGGACGCTGAGATCGGATATGAGGATGCCAATGATGCTGAGATCGAATGCGAGGACATCGATGACACCAAGAACGGACACCGAGAACACTGAAATCGAACACCACCATGCAGAGAGAGGCGACAGATAAAAGAGAGACGGCAGGGGAGAGAGATCGAGAAGAGAGAGAAGAGTGGGGTAATTTAGTAATCTTCTTTTTTAACTGGAAAAAACCTAACATCAGTTGATAGTGTGGAGGCATATTTGATCGTTTTTAATGAATTGGAGGGTAATTAAGCAATTATGATGATTTGAAAGTAAATTTAGAAATACGAAAGATTTGGGTGATAAATATGAGAAAAACCCAGGTTTTGACTCATAAAAAAGCGTTCGACCTGCAGACGCGTGTTAAAATGTAAAATCTTAATCGTCACCTAAAAATTCTAAGGAGTTTTGATACAGTGGCACTACTTTGATACTATGTCCTTATTTATTGCTCTTCTATTTAGACTTGAAGGCATGTGCCACCACAACACATTTAGGGTTGTAAATGATATCGAAATCTTATGATTTGACTTGGTGTTTAGACAAAAAATATAATTTCAGATATGAAATTCTAGACCTAAATCAAAATCTGATATATGATTAGAGCCTTTAGACCTCACAAATTTGACTGAAATCAAGTTTAGTCATATTTATATCTGGACTATTAGGTCCACATCATATTCATAGAGCAATGGGGATTAAAAAATAGAATCTAAATCCAAATTAACTTTTTATGGATTCAGATTGGATTTGGATTCAATTGTACATATTATATTTAAGTTTCTGGTTAGGGTTGGACAATCTTTTATTGGATTTAGATATAGATTTTTTTCTGTAGTTAACTTAAAAGTTGACATGTTTATAACTGTAAGTACAATGGTAAATTCTCTTTGCGATGACTAAAAAGTTTGGAGTTCTAACTCTGACTAGATTCTAAAAATCACCTAGAAGGGGTGAATAGGTGAGTGCTAATCAAATGGAAAAATTAAAACTTATACTAACAAATAACTCAACACATAAATAATAATCAAGAAGCGAAACCGAATTTCCAATGAAGTGCTCTAAAACTTCTCCTCAAGATTTCTCTTTTGTAAGAGTTGAAGTGTTTCAATAGCTTTCTTGAATCATATAAGTGTAAGCATAATATCAAACATATATGAACAAATAAACAATATCAAGTACATATGAATAAACAGTTATAACAATGCATGATATAAATAGGAATAAAGTTGAGAGATAAGAAAACACAAACACAAGAAAATTGTTTCGAGATTCAGCCACTTGCTCCACGTCCTTGCCTTCACCACGTGAAGGATTTTCATTATCTCCCCAAAGAAACTGTATAAAAGATACAATCTTCTACACAAGAGGAGGGTACAAAAGCAATGGTTCTCTGCACAAAAGGAGAGTACAAAGCCAAACCACAAGAAGGAAGCACAAAGTAAAGGAAGATTACAATACTTGGTGATCATAAGGATCCCAAACTAGAAATCTCACAAAAACAAAATCCTAAAAGATAGATATTGAAATGATAGCTCAAGCTTGTGAGAAAACTAAATAGATTGGTAGTTGAAACTTTTAAAAAAATCTGTTATGATAAACTCTCTAAAAGATATGGATTTGAAGCTCTAAAACTTGTTGAAAAATTCGGTTTAATGTGAAAAGATAATCACATGAAAACTGGTTGAAAGATCCTTTAAAGATCTTAGTGAAAACTAGGTTGAAAACCCTATTTATAACCCCAACCAGAAACTAGTCGTTGAGGAAAATCATGTCCAGAAATGGCGTGGCGATCGATCGGGTGGTCGACCATCCAACAATTATTAAAATAGCCGTTAGAGCTTCTGGTTGACTAGGCAGTCGACTGAGCCCAACTACAGAGAGCACAGCTTTCTGGTGGTTGACCGAGCGGTCGACTAAAACCCAAACACAGAGAATACTGCAAGTTTTGCGGTCGACTGGTTGGTTGACTGACATGCACAACACAAAGCTTGTGCATATCCGGTTGACCGGGCGGTTGATCAATAGAGCATCTAGCACTAGGTAGCGGTCGACCGTGTGGTTAACCGACTGCAACCCAAATTTTATTTTCTTTATTTTTTTTAAAATATATTTTTAAATCCAAATAAATCTATGTAAAATCTACAAAAATAAGTTCAAGTAAATAAAATAGAGCACAAATATGTATGATAAAAAATCAACATATATTGCAAACATGTGAACTTGTTTTTGAGATAAAAAATACAATCTTGAAGCCTAAACTATATTAACAACTATTTTTCCAAAAACTAAACCTTAAATGAAAAATCAAGTTTTTTTTAAAATTTGTATAAATACAAAAACAAGTTTTTCAAACTCATTTGAAGTACCAATATGTATAGATAGAATCCAATACATATATAAAACAATATGAACTTGTTTTTCATGAATTCTACTCATGAAATCAATTTTTGATAAAAACAAAACTTAAACTCATCAAAATAAGTTTATTTGAAAAAAATAAAGCTCTAATATGTGTGAATAGAATCCAATGCATATCCCAAATTATAAAACTTATTTCTTTGAGATATAAATCATATAAGCACAAATTTGTTAAATCTTAACACCAAAAATTTTGTTCTTGAAAATCAATATCAAACCTTTTTTTTGTGTGTTTATGTGTAAGCTTGAGCAATCAAAACTAATCCAAACATTATACAAATTCTAAACTTACAAACTCTAGACTCAAATCTTCTTCTTGAATAGATCTTCTTCTCCATCTTGACTTGATCCAAACTTAATTCGTTGAGTTAGACTCCTTCTTGATAACTTGATGTATTTTTTATACTTAAGCTTTTGAATCAATATATGTTAGCTTGAAGAAGCTAAACACCAACTAAGATCTTAATTAAAATTTAAAACTCAAATAAAACAAGATCATTAGTTCTATAACTTAATGAGTTAATCATCATCAAAACTAGAGTGATGGACTTCTGAGTAAACAATCTCTTTCTTTTTGATGATGACAAAACTTATGGAGTTATATATACATGGATTAGCGAAGAGCTCAAAAAGTTTCCCTTAACTCATGCACAAAAATAAACAAATAAAGACATTCAATAATTTCTATCCCCTAAACAAGCAAATCAAGCATGTTCTCTCCCCCTAAAGCAAGCAAAGCAAGCATATATGCAAAATATAAACATGCATATATAAGCACCAAATTTTCCTCCCCTTTTGTCAATTCATCAATAAACGAGTAAATGAAACAAAGTAAATATATGTGATATAAATCAATGACGAGAAGAGAAGTCAAGTTAACTCTCCCTACATACATGCATTATATGAAGAAAGGATAACTAAATCCTCACCCACATAAGCTTAATATACAATGTATAGACGGAGATGTTAAGCTTCTCCTACACCCGTTGTACGATATAGTGAAGAGAGATCAAGCTCTTTTGTATACAATACACTAATCATAAATCTATATATATAGGAGACATTAAGTTAACTCCCCTTGCATATCGGCAATATAAATCAAAATAATAGTTGCCGACTGAAATTTTTGATAAACCGATTGTAAATTCTTAATACAATTGTGAATAAACACAAATACCAATTGAAAATTTTAGATACAAATTGAAATATTTTGGATACCAATTATAAACATTAAAATATAAATAAACCAATACCAATTGAGACATTTTAGATACCAAATATAGGATTTTAGATTGCATGATTCTCAATTGAAAATTGAAAGTTCACATAGAGGGAGGTGAATAGGTGAAGTGCTAATCAAATGCGAAATTATAAAAACTATAGCTAATAAAAACTATTATACAAATGAATTTTAAAAAGTGAAACTAAATTTTCGGTGAAGAGCTCTAAAATTTCTCCTCAAGATTCTTCTTTTATAAGAGTTGAGGTGCTTCAAAAGCTCTCTTCGATCAAAGCAATTGTATGAACAATATCAAACATATATATATGAGCAATAATATCAATGTAAGATATAAATAAAAGTAGAATTGAGCTGAAAGATAGGCAAACAAAAATACGATGATATGTTTCACGGTTCGAGCCACTTGCTCACCTCCACGCCTTCACTGAGTGAAGGTTCCACATCTCCACAAAGAAACTTCATAAAAAATACAAACTCCAATCTTCTAAACTAGAAAAGGTACAAAGCCAATGCACAAAGTAAATCACCTCTACACAAGATGGAGGACACAATGCCAATAATCTTCTACACAAGAGAAGGGCAGAAAGTCAAATACACAAAGCAAATTGGAGGTTACAATTCTTGGTAATCACAAAGATCACAAATAAAAAAAATTCACAATACAAGTCCTAAAGGATAAATTTTACAATGAGAGCTCAAGTTTGTGAGAAAATAAAGATTTTGAAAATGAAACTCTTTAGAAAATAATTGGAAAAACATTTTTGAAGATTTAGAAACTAGAAGCTCAAAACTTGTAATCCCAAAAACTTTTTTTCTTTGGTTTTCCAAAAATTGAAACACTTGAATTAAACACGCTAAAAGATGTGAATTTGAAGCTCATAAACTTGTTAAAAACACTTTTGAAAATAGACAAGAGAGTACTTGAAACAAGATATAAAACTCTTGTTAAATCTTGTGAAAAACTTTAATCAAAAATCCTATTTATAGACCCATGCCAAAAATAGCCGTTGGGGTCCAATCACAGGCTGAAGTGACATGTCGGTCGACCGGGTGATTTACTGCTAACTATCAAAAATATGACCGTTGGGGTTGCGGTCGACCGAGCGGTCGATCATTCCTAACATCCAAAGAGCACTGCTCTCTGGCGATCGATTGACCGGTCGACCTGAAACAAACAGAAAGCACTGAGTCTCTAACGGCCGAACGACATTCACAACCCTTAGGCATGTGCTCATCTAGTCGACCAGGCGATCGACTGAGCTCAGCCCCAAAATTATATTTTTGTAATTTTAGATATTCTTTTTAAATCTAATTAAATTCCAATAAATCTCAATAAATCCCAATAAATCTTAATAAATTCTACAAAAATAAGTTCATGTAAATATATTAAAGTACAAATATTTGTGATAAAAGATCAACACATATTACAAACATGTAAATTATTTTTGAGATAAAGAATTTCAATCTTAAAAACAAAACCGTAATTTTCTAAAAACTAAACTTTTAAATGGAAATCTAGTTTTTAAAAAAAACTTGTGTAAATATAAAAACATTCTATTGAAACTTAATTGAAGTCTAACGTGTATGGATAGAATCTAATACACATATAAAATGATATAAACTTGTTTATGAGAATATATTTTATAAAAACAACTTTTTGTAAAAATGAAACTTAAACTATTGAAATCAACTCATCAAAGTAAATTTCTTAAATACAATAGATGCACCAATGTGTTAGGATGAAATCTAATACACATAAACCAATGTAAACTTATTTTTGATGAAATCTATTCATCAAATAAAAAATGACTTAAACCGAAAAGTAAACTTTTGTGTGTGTATATATAAGCTTGAGCAATCAAAACTAATTTATACTTTAAAAATTCTTTAAACTTACAAACTCTAGACACAAAATTTCTTATAAATCTTTTTCTCTATGAAGACTTGACCCGAACTTGATTCTTTTAGAGCTAGACTCCTCTTGAGTTCTTGATATAATCTTTATGCTTAAGCTCTTGAATCAACATGTGTTAGTTTTAAAACTTGACTTTGAATCTTTTATTGAAGTTAAACACAAAGTAAGATCTTAATTGAATATCTGAAACTTAAATAACACTAGATCATTAGTACTATAACTACATAAGCTAATCATCATCAAAACTAGAGTTATAGGCCTTTAGGTTAACAATCCCTCCCTTTTTGATGATGACAAAACTCACGGAGTTATATATGCATGAATAGAGAAGAGCTCAATAAAAGCTCCTCCTTAACTCTACATAAACACAAGAATAATAAGATTTTTAATAAAATTTCTAGATACCAAACAAATCATGAATGTAAAAACATATATATGAAAAAATATATAATCACATGTATATATAAACTCTAAATTTCTCTCTTTTTTGTCAATTCATCAACAAATGGGTAAGAAAATATGATAAATGTATATGCGATATAAATTTATGAAGAGGCGAGACGTTAAGTTAACTCCCCCTGCATATATGCATTACATAAAGAAGGGATGACTAAATTCTAACTCACATAAATATAATATACAATGTATATAAGGAGATGTTAAGCTCTCCCTACACTGTATAAGATATAAAGGAGATAGTGAAATTACACCTAGAGGAGGATGAATAGGTATAATGCTAATCTAATTTCAGTTAATGCAGAAATGTAATAATTATATAATGAATGATACATAAGGTCAACTCAAATCAAGAAGTGAAGCTGAATTTTCTATGAAGGGCTCTAGAACTTCTCCTATATATTTCTCTAGATAATAAGTTGAGGTGCTCAATTATCTTTTTGATTATGAGAGTGAAAAATGACAAGTATAGATGATGTTAGCAATGAATAGAAAGTGTAAATGAAAGTATAACACAAGTGTAAGCAATAGCAAGAAGAGCAACACAAGAGAGAAAGAAATCGCAAACACAAAATATTTGTTTCGAGGTTCAAGCACAAAGCTCTACGTCCCCGCCTTCACCTTGTGAAGGGTTTTCACTATCCACTAAGGATCTTTCCACAAAAGAGTCTCCACAAAGAAACTATAATAGTCTACACAAGATCGGAGTACATAACTCTAACTCTCAATTCTCTACACAAGAGATAACACAAAGCTAATGAGGTTTACAAGGTCTTGGTGACCACAAAGATCACAAATACTTTCTTTTACTACTTCTTATAGTATATGATGAGAAGTGAGACTCCAGAAGTTTGTGAGACAAAAAATTCATTTGAAATGAATGAATCTAAGAGCTGAAATTTGCAGAAATTAGTTTGAAAATGAGAGCACTTAAAGTAAGAAAACTAGAAAACTTTCTCTTTTGAATAAACTTGATTTTTCAAAAAAATTCCCAAAATCAGAAGATTTCTTTATATGGAATCCTCTCCAAATAAACTATATATATAGGCAAGTGATAAACATTATTAGTATAGCTTATCAGGTCATTAGGAGAGAGATTAAGTGCAAAAAGGAAAAAAATACCTGTTGGAGAATAAGTTAAAAACCCTAGATTTTAAAAAACTAGCCGTTATTTTAGCTCTGTCAAAACTTCGATCGACCTGCTGATCGGCTGATAGTTTAAAGATTTGAACTATTTGTTGACTTCGGTCGACAGGCCAATTGACCGATCTCAACCGAGACCAAAGGTAAAGAAAACTCTGTCAGTCGATCAACTGCCCAGTCGACCGCTAGGTTTGCTGGTCGACCGGTCGGTCGCCCACCAAATGTGCATAGCATACACACAACTGGCCATGAGGCTCGGTCGACTGGTCAGTCGAACAACTTGGCCTAAAAACCTATTTTCAGGTGAATTTTGAAATCAAGCTTATTTTTTTGTATTTGTTTGAAAAGTGATTCGGTAATACATAGACTATGGGATACATGATAGAAACAAGATATATAAATTTGAAAAAAAAGATGGGACATGTATCAAACACCAAGCCTTGTAGAATACTAAAACAGAAAAACTAGATGTGAAAACTTGTATTTTGAAAACTTGTATTTTGTATTTGACTTTTTGAGCATCAATTCCTATAATTTAAACAATCTATTTTCTTACAAATGTTATATATGTCTTCCAACAATCTTCGAGAGAGCTTCTCTAAATATAAATCTTGATCGTTCAAACTTGAACTCTTTTCTTGAGTGATCTTGAGACTAAAATACCTTCCTTTTGAGGAAGAACACACAAAAATGTCCTTTGAACCTGAAATACTTAAAACACTTAAGCTTAATTAGTACCGAATAACTTCATGTGGTTTGTAATCTTCAAAACAAAATCAGAGAGTGTGCCCTTGGGCTAACAATCTCTCCCTTTTTGATGATGACAAAACATATGAGTTATTTAGGATAAACAAATATAGAAAGTTTGAAAAGCTCTCCTAAAATGATGCTTATCCATCAAGTTTCATCATACATGACGAATGATATAGCAATGTTAAAACAAGTTATATACATATAGGTATAGATATGAAATATGAAATACTATGCATAAATGAAGCAACCTCCATCCATGACTCCAACCACCAAAATAATAAGCATGCAACAAACAAAGCATACAAACATTAAATAGAGATAATAGTTAAATCGAAATCTCATAAATCTTTAAATTAAAAATAACTCATAAAATCTTCTCCTCCTTTTTTCATATATCAAAAATGGATACAAAAATCAATTGAAAGTAATCTATCAATTTGAAATATAAAAGAAATAAACATAAATACCAATAAAAAATAAACAATAATCATGAATCCATAATGCAAACATTCAATTCCCCACAAAAGAAAGAAAATCTATTAAAATCAAGTGATTTAGTAAAGATGTCCGCTAATTGAAAATTGATAGAAATATAATCAATCTCAATATCTTCTTTCTCATAATGATCTCTAAGAAAGTGATATCTAATCTCTATGCGCTTTATCTTACTATATTGATTTGCATTCTTAGTCATATGAATGGTACTAGTATTATCACAAAATATTTTAATATGATCAAAATGAAATCATAATTAAAGAGAGTATGTTTTATCTGAAAAATTGTGTATAACAAGCTCTGACCGCAACATACTTCGCCTTGGCAGTTGAGAAGGTTACAAAATTTTATTTCTTAGAAGACCATGAAACGAGACAATTTTCTAAAAATTGACAAGTTCCACTAGTGATCTTCTTGTCCACTCTACAACGGCATAGTCAGTATCCGAATAACTCATCATTGAAAATTATCTGATCTTCGAATACCACAAGCCCATTCCAATAGTGACCTTAAGATATCTAATAATGCATTTTACAACAATCAAGTAAGACACTTCAAGACACGATTGAAATTTAGTACATAGGCACATACTAAATATAATATCCAACTACTAGCCGTCAAGTAAAGCGAACTACCAATCATGCTATGATAGAGTTTAATGTCAATATTTTTACCTTGTTCATTCTTGTCAAGCTTAGTTGTGGTAGCCATGAGAAACTTGCTAATCTTCGCATTTTCAAGCTCAAATTTCTGGATAAGCTCTCTTCTATACTTGATTTGATTGATGAAGATTTCATTACCTCTTTGCTTGATTTGGAGTCAAAGAAAATAGTTAAGCTCTCCCATCATACTCATTTAAAACTCTTTCTTCATGCACGATTCAAAATCCTTATAAAACTTTTCATTAGTAGATTCAAAAATGATATTAACATATATTTGCACTATTAAGATATTATTATCTACATGCTTTGTAAATAAGGTAGTGTCAAATTTTGCCTTTAAAAAAACTATTTAAAATAAGAAAATTACTCAATCTTTCACATTAAGCTCTTGGAGCTTGTTTAAAACCATATAAAGTCTTATCAAGTTTAAAAATAAAATCCGGATGTGTAGGATCAACAAACCCGAGGGGTTGTTCAACATAACACCTCCTCCTTAATGGAACCATTGAAAATGCACTTTTAATATCCATTTGAAAAAGTTCAAAATCTTTGAATGAAGAAAAAGCAAGTGTCATCCGTATGGCTTCAAGCTATGCTACGCGTGCAAAGCTTTCTTCAAAATTGATTCCCTTAATTTGGATGTAACCTTGGGCCACTAACCTAGTTTTATTCCTAATAATATTTTTTTGACTCATCCCACTTATTCTAAGATATCCATTTAGTACCAATAGTTGGTCTATCATGAGGCCTAAGAATAAGATGTTAAACTTCGTTGTGCTCAAATTGATTGCGCTCTTCTTGTATAGCAAGCAATCAATATGAGTCGCCCTCAACTTTGAGAATATTTTTGGGCTGAATATGGGAGATGAATGCAAAATGACCAAAAAATCTTGAAGTTTGGAGCGAGTAGTTACCCCTTTGGATAGATCACCTATGATGAGGTCCTTGGGATGGTCTGTAGCATATCTCCAATCTTTTGAAAGCGGTTGAATTGACTCCACTTCAATGTTACGATCTTCACCATTAGCGTCATCTTTTTTCTTGTCGTCCTCTTCTTGAGCCGATAAGTCTTTCATGGAAATATTTTAAAGTTTTCACCTAAAGAATTAATCTCTACAACATTCTTCATGAGAGAGTTAGATTCCTCAAACTTTACATGCATAGATTCTTCAATAGTTAAAGTTGACTTTTTGAAGACCCTATAAAATTTACTAGTGTTAGAATAACCAATAAAGATAGCTTCGAAAGATTTTGAGTCAAATTTACCTAAGTTACCTTTGGTGTTCAAAACATAACATTTGTAACCAAAAACTTTGAAATAAGAAATATTTGATTTTCTCAAATAGTAAATATCAAAGGGAGTTTTATTTGAATTTTTGCAAAAATAAATTCAATTCCCAATGCGACATGAAGTGTTTACGGCCTCAGCCCATAGATATTGAGAGAGTCCATATTCGCTAATCATTATCCTAACCATTTCTTCAAGAGTATGATTTTTTTTCTTTCAATGACTTCATTTTGTTGTGGAGTTTTAGGACAAGATAATTCATATTTAATTCTATTTTCTTCACAATAAGTGATAAAGGAATGGTTGATGAACTCACCATCTCTATTATTTCTTATGTGTAAAATCAAAGTTTTTTCTTTTTCAACCCTTTCTCTAAAAATATGAAAATATGAAATAGTTTCATGTTTATATTCTAAAAAGAAAATCCACATAAATCGTGAGAAATTATCAACTAAAATAAAAACAAAATAGTTGCCGCTAAGATTTTGGGTTTATTTAGACCAACCAAATCCATATGTATCAATTCTAGAGGTTTGGATGTCAAGATATCCTTGATTGATTTGAAATTTTAAATTAGGAATACCTTTTACCAATTTCTTAAAATTAATTTGGGAAAGATGGTCAAATGAAATATGACCTAATCTCCTATGCCATAACCAAGAATATACATTAAAAGCATTCAAATAAGTGGCGTTACATTTTAAATTGATCATGTCAATCATATAAATATTGTTTTCATGATAATCGAAAAGAACACAAGTAGTTTATTTCTTATCTAAAACATCACAAGTAGAGTCATAAAAAATAATCCTTAAGCACACATAATTGACTAATGCTTAATAGATTACGTTTAAGCCATCTATCAAAACAACATCTTCAATCAAAGGAGATGAGCCAATCTTGATATTACCTATACCAATGATTTTATGCTTTAAATCATCCCCAAAGGTGATGGTGCCACCTTTATGATACCTTGATAGGGTTGCATAGTTGTTGATATCTCAAGTCATGTATCTTGAGCAACCACTATCAAGGTATCACCGCTCCCTACGTCTTGAAGCCTTGGTGCATACCTATATCATGCAAAGTAGGACTTGATTTTGGTACTCAAACTTTCTTGGGTCCTAAAATATTAGTTTTTCGAACCCAAATATGACTATTAGATACATTCAATTTATCATAACAAAACACAACCAAATAAACTTGGTGGCTACAATAGGTGTATATATACACACCTTGAAATATAAAAATGTATGATGTGTGTGGGCATGATGAACATGTGCATGAGTGGCATGATGATCATGTGATTGTTCTTATGTGTGAGCATGACTGTGAGAGTGTGAAATATGATGAGTGTGTGGTTTCTTATGAGTTTGCCTTTTTAGAAACATGGATTCTAATCTAACTTCATCAAATTCAAACTTTTTCAAAATATTGCTCAAATTTTTGATTTTATTTTTCAAAGTGAAAATCTTATTTCCATTAATGATAAGAAATTTAGCTTTCAAGAGATTTTGTGTGCACCAAAATTCTTTTGTGTCTTCTCAAGAATGGAAGACAAAATTTCATTTTCTTTGAAAATGATAACTAATTTATTTTGAAAAAGTTAATTTTCTTTTTTCATTTTCAGATACTTCTTTTTGAAAATGATAGTTGTTGGAAAGTTTTTCAAAAGCTTTACCTAATTCATCCAAGGACGATTCACAATTATCAAGATAAGATTCGGATGTTACCTTGGGTGTGTTCTCATTTGCTATGAAACGCACATTAATCGTGTCCCCCTCTTATTTGGAGTCGCTCTCTGAATCTCATGTTTACTTCAAGGCCTTCTTTCTGTATGGCTTTTTGGAGGAAGATGGTTTGCTCCTTATATTAGGCAATCGACAATGACATGTCCAAGCTTCTGGCAATTGTAACAAACTATCTTCTTCTCCTTCTTCCCTTGCCATTTTTTTTGGTTGTTGAATTTGTCTTTATTGTACATACTACTAATATTTTTCACAAGAAGGGATAAATCTTCATCATTTTTTTGTCATTATCTTCATCATCGAAGATAGTAGGAGTGGATTTGAAAGTAAGAGTCTTCTTCTTTTGGGGTGCTTTCTTCTCTTTAGCCTTTCTTGCTATCTCATGGGTTTCTTAGATTCTCAACGAGACTAATGAGCTTCATCTACTCTTTGTCATTAAGCTCCTTTAAAGTGTAGACTTGACCTCCCAAGATGGTGAAGTGCACGAATCATCTTCCTCACCTTTTGGTCGTTATCAATCTCATCACCTAAAAAAGCTAGACCATTTATATTTAGTGAACTTGGTAACATATCATTAATAGATTTATCTTGATTTAGAAAAAAATTCTCATATTGGGAACATATGAGATCAATCTTATCTCTCTTGACTTGTGAAGTCCCCTCGTGTGTGACAACCAAGTGTGACCAAATATCTAATGTGGATTTGCAATGAATTATCCTAGACATATCATCATCATTCAAGGCTTGAAGCAATGCATAGTGAGCTTTTGCATTTGCTTCAAATTCTTTATTGGCAATTTTGGACCAAGTGTCTTCATCAACATCGGGTAACCTAAATGGTTTGGTCACTGCATTTGCAACTTGTCTTACTAGGGATTGCAAGAAAACGGTCATCTTAACTTTTCATATGGGAAAGTTAAGGTCATCAAACTTGGGTTGAGTCTTAATGCCTTCGGTCATGTAAACTAGTATCAAATCAAGCAAATGGTGCAATAGAGTGATTTGCACAGGATCTCTCTAAGGTGGTTAAACCAAAACTAGAGTCCAAAAGCTCTGATACTAATTAAAAGTACATGTAGAGGGGGAGTGAATAGGTGTAATGTTAATCTAATGTCAAAAAATGCAAAAATGCAATAAGTATAAAAATGAATAATGTAAATTGTCAACTCAAATCAAGAAATGAAGCCAGATTCCCTATGAAGGGCTCTATTTTTCTTCTAGACAATGAGTTGAGGTGCTTAATTGCCTTCTTGATTGAGAGAGTGAAAACCGACAAGTATAGATGATGTTAGCAATGAATAACATGTGTAAATGAGAGTAAAACACAAGTGTAAGTAATAACAAGAAGAGTAGAGCAAGAAAGAAAGCAATCACAAATACAAAAATATTATTTCGAGATTCAAGCACAAAGCTCTACGTCCCTGCCTTTACCGCGTGAAGGGTTTCCACTATCCATTAAGGATCTTTCCACAAAGAAGTCTCCACAAAGGAACTATAATGATCTACACAAGATCGGAGTATACAACTCTAACTCTCAATCCTCTACACAAGAGGTAGCACAAACCAATGTGGTTTACAAGCTCTTGGTGACCACAAAGATAACAAACACTCTCTTTTATAACTTTCTATAGTATATGATGAGAAGTGAGCCTTAAGAAGTTTGTGAAAGAGAAAATTCAGTTGAAATGAATGAATTTAAGAGCTGAAAGCTTGCAGAAATTGGTTCAAAAATGAGAGCACTTGAAGAAAGAAAACTAGAAAACTCTCTCTTTTGAATAAACTTGATTTTTCAAAAATTTCTCAAAATCAAAATGTTACTCTATATGTAATCCACCCAAGTGAACTATATATATAGACAAGTGATAAACACTGTCAGTATAGCTTATCAGGTCATTAGGATAGAGATTAAGTTCAAAAAAGAGAAAAATACCCATTGGAGAATGATTTAAAATCTCATATTTTAAAAACTAGCCGTTATGCAGCTTAGACAAAACTTCAGTCGATCGGCCGGTCTACCAATAGTTCAAAGATTTGAACTATCTATTGACTTTGTTTGACCGCCCAGTCGACCCATCTCAACCGAGACCAAGGATAAAGAAAACTCTATTAGTCGGTCGATCGCCCGGTCAACCGCTTGGTTTGCCGTTCGACCGCTAAGTTTACCAGTCGACCGGTCAGTCGCTAGACAAACGTACATAACATGCACACAATTGGCCATGATGCCCGATTGACCGGCCGGTTCACCGACTTGGCCTAAAAACTTATTTTCAGTTGATTTTAAAACCAAGCTCATTTTTAATATTTTGTATTGGCTTGAAAAGTGATTTGATAATACATAGGCTATGGGATACATGATAGAAATAGGATATATAAATTTAAAAAAAAATATGAGACATGTATCAAACACCAAAACTTGTAGAATATCAAAACAGAAAAACTAGATGTGAAAACTTGTATTTTGTGTGTGATTTCTTGAGTATCAATTTTACATTTTATACTTTAAACAATCTATTTCTTACTCATGTTATATATGTCTTCAAGCAATCTTCATGAGGGCTTCTCTAAATATAAATCTTGATTGTCCGAACTCGAACACTTTCCTTAAGTGATCTTGACACTAGAGTACCTCCTTTTGAGAAAGAACGTACCAAAATGTTCTTTGAACCTGAAGACTTAAAACACTTAAACTTCATTAGTACCGAATAACTTCATGTGATTTGTAATCATCAAAATAAAGCCGGAGAGTGTACCCTTAGGCCAACAGATAGGTTAATCTCTTCTTTATATAATACACTTATCATGAATTTATATTTAGAGGAGACGCTAAGTTAACCCCCTTGCATATAATACAAAACGATTGAAAATTTTGATAAGCCAATCTAAAATAAACATAGATGCATCATTTTGAATATACTAATACCAATGAGAATCAATTGAAAATCATGCAAAGGATATTAATGAAAAATATAGCATGATACCAAAAAATATCAATTGAAATCGATTAAGAATTTACCTGCACAAAGAAAAAACAGAATTTCAGAATTAGAGAATAGAAGTGCAAGGTAGTCAATTCTACCATGATAGCAAGTGGCTATGCGGGTTATGATTCATAAGGAGGGACTTGCGATAGAAGCATATTGTAAGTCTCTTTTAAGTTCACTAAAAATAGTTAAAAGTATTTTTTTGTTCCTTAGAAATAAAAGGAGAATAAAGCTATGTTAAGTTAGATTGAAGGTGATAGATTGGAGAAGATGGTAATTTTGAGAAATGAAAAACTAAGTTAAAGAGAGAAATAAAAAGAGTTAAAAAAAGAGAGTTGTGATTGAAAGTGTGTTCTACAGTAAGAAATCAAAATAAAGAAGGAAAGAAAGCTTACTTACTTCTCTTAGCAAATAACTTATCTTGGATCGTTGCACACTTACCTGGATTCAAAGGGGATCAGTGCATAACCCATAAGATTGAACTCAATCATCCATCCACATTATAACATCAAGAATTTCAACAGGCAAGCATGAAATGATGCGGATTTTAAGGAGGAATCATCATCATGAGCTATCGGTGGCACTCGTAAAGGTAAGGCAATACCGATACTATAAGACTCACTGGAATTGATATTAAAACAAAAAAGAAGACAAGTAGAAGAAGAAGAATATAAACAAGTTACCTTTTGATTACATAGAGAAATCATGAAAGAAAAAGAAAGGTTACATCGATATGGCTCTAAACATAAATCTCTCTCTTACTTACATGAATCTCAGCCTAGCCTATGTTTATAAAGAATAAAATTACATTGAAATAAAAAAAATACACTAAACTAGAATGAAAACTAGCCTAAGAATCTATCTCTACCTAATTGTTCCCTGTGGCCTTTGAATTTGTAGATATTTATAGTAAAAATGGAAAGGAGGAGAGCATCTGAAGATAGGGAGAGCAAACGCTCCCCCAGATATTATCATATTGTCGCGGATCCATAAAGATTACTGCAGATCTGCAGCAATTCTATGGCCAGATGGCCGATCCGGGGGGAGGCTGCGTAGGATTTTTTGTTTGCATGTACTATCATCTTGGTTTCTCCGTTTGAGTTCTTGATTTGATGACATCCTCCTTAATCTTTGAGCTAACCAAATGGATCTATATAAATTTGAATTTAACTGGTTTTTATTTGGTGTTATCTCTCTGATTTGCTCTGATCTTTAGCTGAACATTTGCCCCAATCCTTGATTTTGATTTAATATGAATTTCAGTAGGCTTTTGGGCTTGTTTTCTGTTTCATTTTCTTATTAAAGGTCTGCACAAATTAAATAATAAAAATGATTAAATAGCAGAGTTTATTTAATATAAAATATGGGAATGTGTCAACGAATATGCATTATCAGTGACCAATCACACCCCTACACCTATCTTTTGCTCATCCTTGAGCAAAACAAATAAAAAGTAAAACAAAGCTAACCTAGTCTAACTCACTTTTGTAGGAATCACGGTTGCACTTAGCATGTACAACAAGCCATTAAGCCTCTAGATTACTCTAGAGGACGAGTTTGTCTCATGAGAATTTTCTGTGGATTACACCCACAAAATCCATAAAGAAAAAGAAACAAAGTGTTAGTATTTTTGAAAAAGCATTTTGAAAAAGAAAGAAAATATTTGAAGTATTTTTACAAGAACTAAGCAATTTATAAGTTATGGGAAAACCAAACTTTTCATTCATAAACTTAGTCTCTATTCAAAAATTTGTTATCAATTAAGGTAAGGAGTCAAATTATATTTCTCATCTAGTCTATTATTTTACTCAAGTCATATGCACCTTTGTGACAATAAAATTTTGACTCAGGGCTCTTCAACTCTAACTCTTATGCCTTATTTTTCATATTTTTGGTGATACTGTCCATTAGTTCTATTAGACTTTCTAATTTGCCCATGTAACGAGCCTTAAATTGATAACTCCCAAACTGGACGGTCTGAGGGCACCGGGTGAGAAAACACCCCAAGGACTTAAGGTCTCGAGCAAATAAGGCCACAAAACTAAGGGTTTTTATTTATGAGACACAATACCTAGCTTAATCAGAGGAGTTTTTATATATATATTTTCTTTTTTTTCCTTTCCCTTTTTTTTAATAAGGCATAAGAATCTTTATTTTTGAACCCAAAGTGTGTAAGTATATAAAGCATGCATATTTTATCAAGGTAAAAATTAAGACTAAATTACTTTTCAAATTTTCTATCTAACCATAGAATCAAATAAATAATCTTATTTTGTTAAAGTATAATAAATCCTAATTATGATTCTCCTATTTATTGTTAACTTAATTTCTTACAAAAAATTTATAAAAATATTGTTTCTCTTTTCAAAAAGTTTTAAAATCAAAGAAAATGTTAATTTTTTTAATAAAAAAATCTATGTTATGTTAACCTTCCCCACATCTATCTCATACATTATCCTCAATGTATGAATGAATGCATATATGCATGAAAAAGAAGAAAGGGAAAGAAAATATTACCTCAAGGTGGTGGTCGGATTGGGCCAATTGTTGCTGCCCAATCAAGATAATGTGGTGGTTTACAGAACTCACCTTTATTGATCTCTTTTCTATTTACATATTAACAATCCAAAATATGAATAGGATCATGCAAGATCCTATCATGAAAATTATTCTCTTTACATGACCAATCTTGAAAAATCATCATTGAGTAATTATAGTCAATACCTTATTCCAATAATAGAATATGGTTATTTGGAATGGATGATTTGGGCTCTGAAATGAAAAGTTCAGAAACTAATACTAACTCGAGAAAATCAACTTTAGGTTCGAGAGTCAGTTTTGGTTCAAGAGTTGAGTCCAAATCAAAAAAATTAAATTTCACATTCTTTTTCCATCAATGAAATGTGACTATCCAAAATAGGTGGTTCGATTTTAAAATCTATGAATACAGGAATCAACGTTGGCTCGAGAAATGGGTCCAACTTCTGTAAGGATACCTGAGTCAACATAGAGTCAAAAATTAGAATTAAATCACAGAATTGTAGATCGGGGTCATAGTCATGTTTAAGTTCAATTTCATTGTAATAAAAATTTACCAATTTGTTAATAGACTGATATTGGTGAAGTTCAAGGTGATGTGAGGAAATTGAATCTTGGTCAAAGTCTCCAAGACACCATGATTCTTGGTTTCTATTAATATGGCTAGGGCAATCAGGAATGGACGAACATGTGATAAGTAGAGTTTCCTCATTCCTATCATTTATTTTGTTGATTAAGCGACTTATTCGAGTTTCTAACCTATTGAAGGAATCATTTTGGGACTGAATATAATCCTTTTGGGATTGAATCAGGAATTTCATACTCTTTTCTAAGTCAGTAAGTACTTCTTGTTGTAGGACTTGAAAAATAGAGTAAGGATCTTGAATTTGGAAGTTCTGTGGGAATTGTGAGTCCATCATTTTTAGTTCTTGATCTTGGGACTCAATCACAGCTTCTATACTCTTACTCACCTCAGATTTTTCTTCTATGGGTTGATCGTGACTTGAAAAATTTGAAGCTGAATGTTAGAATGGTGGTCGACAATATAACTCAAGGGAGTTGTTTCCCCATTGACTCCATGAAGAATGGTAATAATTAATCCAATCTTGTTCATAATACTGGGATTAGGGATAATATTGATTCAGATAAGACCAATCAGACATACATGGTTGGTTAAAGTTATGTAGTGCCTGGTTGGTAATATCTGAGTCAAAAGAGATTGATGTGAAATATGGATCACAATATGCATTGGAATAATTATAATTATAATTTATATCACAAAGATGTCAAAAATAAAACAAGCAAGTAAACAAACAAACAAAAGAATAAAGAAAAATCTAGCCTAAGTTAGGGTAGACCTTAGATGACTCCTAACTAGTTAGACTGTTCACGGGAGGTATATTATAGAATCTGACCACAAGTTAATCGGTTAGATCACGACAAGATTGGTGGGAGATATCCGTGCTAAAAACGATGGGCCTAATTAAGTCAAACCACCAGCCTTTGAGGTTTCGCATCTCAATCCCCAACCTTTGATACCGATAGAGCAAGAGTCAAATTCTAATCAACTTTCCTCTTAGGTCAGTCTCCTATTGAGTCCGAGATGTCCTTAGGGCCAGCGTCTACTCAGTTTTAAGTTAGGCTTGGGTTAATGAGTGAGGAGATTGTTTGTGGTCTAAGAAAAGGTAATGACTTTCTCATCTTATCTTGTTTTAGGACAAGCCCTTAATTCAATTTAGTGCAGTGTACAAGTATATAGTATAAGCAACATTTAAGCAATATGAATCACTCAAATTGTGTTTCCTAATGCTACATGTTATGCACACGTACCTTTGCTCCAGCATAGTTCAACAATAAATAGAAAATGTAACGAAATAGACACGTGCCTAAATGAAAAGTCTAAATCATTTTTAACATTTACAAACATTAAGTTACTATTGAAATAAAATTAATATGTACATAGTATTAAATAGAAATTAAGCACTGCAAAATATGGGTTTTTCCAATTGACCCACCCTACAAAAAACAGAAGTGAGTAGTTCACTCTGTCTGCCGCGCCAATTCTGCTTTTGCCGCGTTTTTGTGACAAAACAGAGAGCTTCTGGGCTTTGCTTTCAAGAGTAGAGTCCCAGAGCTTCTATCTGTCCACTGCAGCTCCAAGTTTTTTTGAAAGCAAACTCTGCACACCAAAGCAGAAAAGAAAGTTAACCAATAAAGTAAATAAAAAAGAGTTACATACCGTCCCTCCCTGGCAACGACGCCAAAAATTTAATTGAGCATTTACCTGCACAAAGAATACAAAATTTCAGAATTGGAGAATAGAAGTGTGAGGTAATCAGTTCTTCCACGATAGCAAGTGGCTATGCGGGTCGTGATCCACAAGTAGGGACTTGCGATGGAAACGTGTTGTAAGTCTCTTTTAAGTTCACTAAAAATGGTTAAAAGTCTTCCTTGTTCTTTAGAAAGAAAAGAAAAATAAAACTATGTTAAGTTAGATTGAAGGTGGTAGATTGGAGAAGATGGTGATTTTGAAAAATAAAAAACAAAGTCAAAGAGAGAAATAAAAAGAGTAAAGAAAAGAAAGTTATGATCGAAAGTGTGTTCTACACTAAGAAATCAAAAGAAAGAAGGAAAGAAACTTACTTCTTTTAGCCGATAACTTACCCTGGATCCTTGACACATGTACTTGAATTTAGTGGTGATCAGCATATAGCCCATAAGATTGAACTCAATCCTCCATATATTTTGCATCATCAAGAACTTCGATAGGCAAGCATAAGATAATACAAATTTTAAGGAGGAATCCATCGTCATAAGCTATCGGTGGCACTCGCAAAGGCAAGGCAATACTAATGCTATAAGACTCACTTGGATTGTTATCAAAATCAAAAAGAACACAAGTAGTAGAAGAGGAATATAAACAAGTTACCTTTTGATTGCATAGAGAACGATGAAGAAAGGAGAAAGGTTACATCGGTGTCACTCTCATCATAAATCTCTCTCTTACTTACATGAATCTCAGTCTAATCTATGTTTATAAAGAATAAAAATTACATTAAAATAAAATAAAAACCTACACTAAACTAGAATGAAAACTAACCTAAGAATCTATCTCTGCCTAATCTTTCCCTATGGCCTCTGAATTTGTAGGTATTTATAGAAAAAATGAAAAGGGGAAGAGCGTTTGAAGATAGGGGAGCAAATGCTCCCCCAGATATTATCATATTGCCGCGGATCTACAAGGATTGCCGCAAATCCTCAGTAATTCTATGGCCAGATAGCCAGGTTCAGGGGGAGGCTACATAGGATTTGCTGTTTGCATGTATTATCCTCTTGTTTTCTCAGTTTGAGCTCTAGATTTGACGACATCCTCCTTAATTTCTGAGCTAACCAAATGGATCTATATAAATATGAATTTAACTGATTTTCATTTGGTGTTATCTCTCTGATTTGCTCTGATCTTCAGTTGATTATTTGTTCCAATCCTTGATTTTGATTTAATCTGCAGTGGGCTTTTGGGCTCGTTTTCTCTTCCATTTACTTTAGTAAAAGTCTGCACAAATTAAATGTTAAAAATGATTAAATAGCAGCGTTTATTTAAGATAAAATACGTGAACATGACAACGAATAAGTAGTATTGATTGCTAAAAATACAGAGTTTAGGAAAGTGTTTATTTGATTTATGCTGACTCTGAATTCTTGAAATTTAACAGTGTAGCGAGGGCTATACAGGTTGAATCTCAGGGAGAGATGCTATGGAAGCGTATCGGTATTGTTGTTTCCTTACACTTTCTTCTTTTATTTGTAGAACTTAAATAAAGAGATTGGTTGAAAAAGTTTGATTTTATCAATGTAGTGAAAGATCACAACCTGCTAATAATTTACCACCATAAACAAATAATACCAACTATAGATTACCTTCACGCTAAACCCTAAACATGATAAATTACCCTAGGATTCATGTAAAATGCATTAGACAAATAATAAGGTTCTAATTGAAATATCACAAATTAAAATTTAACATTAAAATATCAAGACAATAATCAAGCAGAGATTAAGAAAAATTTTGAAACAATACTAGCAAGTAATTTCGTGTGCCTTCAAGATATACTTAGAGTTTAAGCATGCATAAAATTTAATTGGGTTCTCTATTCAATACAATAAGTCAATGGTGGTGATATTAGTAAGTCATGAAAAGAGAATTTAGTTACTTATGGTGGAAGAGAAATAAAACATGGTTTTTGAATAAGAAAACTGCATGAATTAAAGAAGCAAATATAGAGCAAAAGCAAGTAAATAACAAAAGAGATATGAAAAGAACAAAAACACCTTGTATTGATCTGTCACCTCGAATTACAATGGCTTCCTTACAAATCTTCTTCAAAGTAAAAACCTTGAAAATATAATGAAAATTTGGGAAGAAAATAGATCTAAAGAAAATCCTAAACTTGATTTTCTGAGATGCCTTTCCTCTGTTGCTTTGTAAGAGTATTATAGGAGATCCTAGTAGTAGAATCCCTGTAGAATATTTCTCCCAAACCGCCATACTTGCGGCTGCAGAAATGCGGCATTTTCGCTCTAAAAAAAGGGAGAGGCGCGGCCTTTTTGTGGAGTCTGGGCACGTGCTTTGGCGTGTGGCTTCATCTCGTCCATTCATTTGAAGATTTATCCTTAAAAACCTTGTTTGCATTGTGGAATTTAAAGTAACCTTGCTTCCTAGATAACTTAGGGAATAAGTTATCTATAAATTTGAGTTTAAACTTGAATTCTCTCCATTATCTTTGACTTGAGCAACTTAATTTAGATTAACTTTCTCCTTTATCTCTGATTTAGGATAGGATAATTTTTGAATTAACTTGAGCTTGATGGGCTTTTTGGGCTTTTTTTTTAACTTGTGGGCTTTTTTTGGGCTCTTTTCTTTTCTCTTTTTAATTATCGGGGCCTGCACATTACTAAATAATAAAACGATTAAATAGTAGTACTTTATATAAACTAAACGTGAAAATGTGACTAAAAGTATACACTTTTGATCAACAATCACACTCCCACACCTATCTTTTACTTGTCCTCGAGTGAAACAAAAAAAAAAGAAAAATCTAATTAAACTAATCTAACCTAACTCACTTTCGTAAGAATTATGATTGCATTTAACACGTGCAACAAGCCGTTAAACCTTTAGGTTACCCCTAGAGGACAAGTTTTGTCTTGTGAGGATTTTCAGTGAATTGCACCCACAAAATCTATAAAAAAAGTACAACAAAATGTTAGTATTTTTGAAATTCATTTTAAAAGAGAAAAATATTTAAGGATTTTTGCAAAAACAAAGTTAATCTATATGTATTAGGATCACTTAATTATTCATTCCTATACTTAGTCTCTATTTGAAAATTTGTAATCAATTTAGGTAAGGGTTCAAACTGAATTTCTCACTTAGTATATTATTTTACCCTAAGTCATATGCACCTTTATGACTGTGAAATTTTAACTCGTGATTTTTCAACTTCAACTCTTATGCCTTGTGTGTGTGTGTGTAACTTTTTTCTCCCTTTTTTTCTTGAAAGAAGTTAGAAGTATTACCACTTCGTTGCCCTTTAAGCACTTATTCTTCTTCTTTTAATATATATAACTCATCTAATTTTCTTTTATATAAGTGTTAAGGCTTCTTGAGGCCCTAATACCTAACTAATTGAATATTAGATATGTTAATACATATATTATGTTTATATTTTTTTTTTCAAACTTATCTAATTACCTTTCAAGTAAATACCAAGGCTCCCTTAGGTCAAAGCACCAAATAATTAGATTTGTTTTATTTTTTCTTTTCTTTTTTCATATATATATATATATATATATATATATATATATATATATATATATATATATATATATATATATATATATATAAGGGACAAGAGTCTTTATTTTGAATCCTAAGTGTGTAAGTGTATAAAATATACATATTTCATCGAGGTAAAAATCAGAACTAAATTACTTTTCAATTTTTCCTCTTAAACCTAAAATTCAAACAAATAATCTTATTTTGACTGAGTATTAAGAAATCCTAATTATGAGTTTCTTATTCCTTTAAATTAACTTAATTACTTACAAAAATAAATCAAAGTATTATTTTCTTTTTCAAAAAGTTTTTAAAAGAAAAAGAATTTTTTTTTTTTAGTATCTACCTATGTTAGTATGTTAGTAAAGTTAATTTTTTTATCTTATTAATTATGTCACATGTTAGGATGTTAGATGTTACATGTTAAATCTTCCCCCACACCTATCTCATGCATTGTTCCCAATGTATAAATGAATGCATGTATAAATGGAATAAAGTGTAGAAAGAGGTGATGTTATATTACCAATACATCAAGTAGACCCATGATTGTGTCTGCTTTCGGTACTGATTCCAAGAACTATTTCAAAGGTTGACCATTTAGCTTGAATTCATTACTGTTCTTTATGTCACATATCTCTACTGTTCCATGTGGAAACACCGTCCTAACAACAAATGGTCCTATTCACTGTGGTATCAATTTTCCTGAAAAAAGATGAAGTCTAGAATCATAGAGTAAGACGTTTCGTCCGGGAGCAAAATTTTTTCTCATGATATGTTTATCATGAAAAACCTTAACTCTATTCTTCATATTCTTCGCATTTCGTACGCCTCATTCCTCAACTCTTCAAGTTCAAAAATTTGCAATTTTTGAAGCGCACCAGCTTTATCCAAATTAAAATTTAGTTGCTTAATAGCCCATAAGGCTCAGTGCTCTAACTCAATAGGAAGGTGGCTAGCCTTTTCAAAGACTAACCTATATGAAAACATTCCTAGAGTCGTTTTGAAAGCGATCCTGTAAGCCCATAAGGCATCTACCAATTTGGAGGACCAATTTTTTAGGTTTTGACTTATAGTTTTCTACAAGATAAGTTTAATTTGTCTATTTGAGACTCTACCTACCTACTGGTTTGAAGATGATATGGTGTCAATAACTCATGAGTTCTGGTATATTTGCGCAAAAGAGCTTAAAAATTTCTATTACAAAAATATGAGCCATTCTCACTAATTATGGCATGTGGAGTTCCAAAGCGTGAGAAGATATTTCTTTCAAGAACTTGGCAACAACTTTGTTGTCATTTATTTTGCTAGGAATGACTTCTACCCATTTAGATACATAATTCACAGCCGCCAAATATATTGGTGTCCAAATGAACTCAGAAAGGGACCTGTAAAGTCAATGTCCCATACATCAAAAAGTTCTATTTATAGAATTAAGTTTAGGGGCATCATATGATGTCTCAAAATCCTACCCACCATTTGGCATCTAGAACATGTCTTGCAGAAATCAAAGGCATCTTTAAACAATGTGGGCCAGTAGAACCCACTTTATAGTAGTTTTTTTTACAGTTTTGCAGGGATCAAAGTGTCCACCGTATGTAATCTCGTGACAAAATTAAAGGACTCCTAACTTTCTCATCGGGGATCCATCTCCTAATGATTTGGTCGGAACAGTTTTTGAAGAGATATGGTTCCTCCTAAAAGAAATACCAGGCTTGAGACAAGAATCAATATACTTATTGTTTTGACTAATGAGATGGGGTTTGGTTTGTGACTAAGTAATTTACTATATCAGCAAATCATGATTCCCTAAAGGTAGCTAAGAGTTGTTCATCAGGAAAGTCATCATTAATTGGTAACTCATTAGACGGAACATTTGGAATATGTGAGAGGTGATCGGTAACGACATTTTCTACACTCCTCTTATCTCAAATTTTGAGATTGAATTCTTGAAGGAGGAGGATCCAACGAACGAGTCGGGCCTCGATATCCTTCTTGTGCATGAGATATCAGAGTGCAGAATGGTTGGTGAATATGGTGGTTTTGGTCCCAATTAGGTATGGATGAAATTTTTCTAACGTGAACATTACTGCCAAGAGTTCCTTCTCAGTTATAGTATACTTCAATTGGACATCATTAAGAGTCTTACTTGAATAGTAAATCACATGCTGCTTGTTGTCAATGCGTTGTCCTAAAACAGCGCCTATGACAAAATCGGAAGCGTCACACATGATCTCGAATGGTTTGGACCAATCCAGAGGAGAAATTATGGGTACAGAGATAAGTTTCATCTTGAGCTTCTCCCAAGCGGTAAGACATCCATCGTTTAAGATGAATGACACATTCTTAGCCAAAAGGTTAGTTAAAGTCTAGCAATCTTACTAAAGTCCTTAATGAACCTACGATAGAATCCGGGTTGTCCTAAGAAAGATCGGATATCTTTCACACATTTGGGTATGGGAAGCTTGGCTATTACATCTATCTTCGCTTTGTCCACTTCAATCCCTTTCATGAAAATCTTGCGACCTAGGACAATCCTATGTTGTACCATGAAGTGGCATTTTCCCAATTCAATGTTAAATTCTTCTCGGTGCAACGTTTGAGGACAAGTTCTAGATTATGAAGTTATTGGTCGAATGAGTCTCTATAAATGGAGAAATCATCCATAAAGATATCTAGAAATCTTTCGATCATGTCAGAGAATAGGCTTAACATACAACGTTGGAATATCGTAGGGGTATTGCATAGACCAAAAGGCATTCGGTGATAAGCAAAAGTCCCAAATGGACAAGTAAACATTATTTTTTCTTGGTCCTCTAGAGCTATGGGGATTTGATTATATCTCGAGTAATCATCCAAGAAACAGTAATACTCGTGGCCAGCTAGTCGTTCAAGCATTTGAATGATAAATGGAAGAGAAAAATGGTCTTTGTGAGTGGCAGCATTTAATATCTGATACTCAATGCAAACTCGAATTTTTGTAGAGAGTCGCGTTTGGACTAACTCTTGGTTTTCATTGGTTTTTGTTCTCTACCACGGTAAAACCAGATTTCTTAGGGACTGATCAGCATGATTTTGTCACATTTTCATTCCCATATTTATCTATCATTTGTTTATAAATAATGCTACTCGGGTATTTTTAGTCTATTTTGCAGACAAAGTTATTAGGAGAAGACTGGACCACAAAAGACTCTTTCGAGACCGTAAAGCGCGTTAAAAGGAGTTGAAGGCGAGATAGGAGGCTTGACACTGCTGGAATCAACGTCTAAAACTGAGATCAAAGAAATTTACGATCAACTCGGAAGAGATCGAGGCCAGTTGGGAAATAACGTAATTTTGCAAAAGTCAGGGGCTTAAACGCAAAATGGATAGAGATGTAAAGTGCAAAATTAATTTAACGATTCTCCTTGTAATTTTGTAACTATTTTAGACTTTTGTGTAAAATAGCAAAACCCTAGCCTATAAATATACATGTAAAGGCTAGGGTTTGGGGGAGTTTTTTTCCTAGGGTTTTTATTTTTTAGAATTTTTTCTCTCATAATCAAGCCTTGGATTTTGGCCACTTTTTCAAAGTTATTTTCATCTAATGGAGGTCTCTTCTAATTGCAAGCTCAGTTTTAGAGGTAAGAATTTTATTTACAGCATTTTGTTTTTCTTTTTTCTGAAATTTCTCTTCCTTTTATTGCTGGTTTAATCTTACAATTAAATTTTAAAAGAAAAAAGCAAAAAAAAACGAATAATTAAAAAAAAGCTTACAGAGGCGCCAACAGGCACCTCTGTACAGCCACAACAGAGGGCGCATCCTGCGCCCTCCATTTGAAAGAAAGGGGCGCCATGCTGGCGCCCCATTTTGAAGAGGAAGGGGGCGGGCCGCCCCTTTCAGGTGAGTTTATTTTTTTTATTTTTTTATTTTTTTATTAATTTAATTTGATTAGTTTAATTCATTCATATTTGCAATTAATTATTTAATTAAATTCAAATAATTTTAAATTGATTTAATTAGTTTAGGTTATTGTTAGTTTTTTCATGCATAACTAATTTGCTGCAAGCGCTTAGGGGAGATGAACTTAGACTTAATTCTTATGGACCGAGTCATTCTCCTATTTATGACTGTATGCACACCAATTGATCTATGACTTTTAGGAATTAATTTCTAAAATAACTGGATCTTTGACAGGTTATGTATCGGGGGTTAATGGTTCATGCTTAGAGCTTTATTGCCTTTATGTTATTTGTTTAATTTAGTTAATTTATCTTTGATGGACTATATAACTGGATAATAGTTTGTGCTTAAATCTAGTGTTCAGAATTAATGTGCCTCTTAGACATAGAGATTTGGTGTGTAATATAAACTAGTATGGAGACCAAAATTGACCACTTGATGCTAGCTTAGAGGATTCGATCCTAGGTGCTTGACTTTTCTTTTATTATAATTAATTCACATAGCTCACAAAATCCATAAATCTTTTGATTCATTCGTGTAGAAGTGTCATAACTAAAAGAACCACCTGTCCTTGTGGACCGACCCTCAAGTGCTACATCGAACGACCGTGCGCTTGCGGTAATTTTAAAACGAGGAGACAGAATCTCCCCATCAAGTTTTTGGCGCCGTTGCCGGGGACACGGTGTTCTATCTTTAGTTTTGGCACCTATACCGGATTGTTAAAAAAAAAAAATCAAAAGCCAAAAAAAAAAATTTTAAAAAATAAAACAAAATTTAAAAAAAAAATTTCTTTCCCCATGGCCTATCCAAATTCATTTGGTTACAATCCATTTTATAGGCCAGACCCTCCTTTCCACCCACCAACCTCTCTTCCAGATTTTAATGAATACATCCATCCCACGAACTACTCATTTTCTTCATATCATCCCATGAGTTGTCATCACTGTCAAGATCCAAATCATCCTTCAGAACAATGTCCTTCGGTAGGGTTTTCGCTAGGACCAGATCAAAATCAATTTCACACATTTCAAGGACCCACGAGCGAACCTTATTCATCAAACTTCAATTCGGAGGGTTGGAATTGTCCTCAATTTTCATGGGACCAATCATATCAAAATTCTCAACCTAATTGGTCCTATATTGAACCACCACCTCCGTCTTGGGGATTTAACAATGAGCATGAAGAAAGCACATTAGAGAAGAGTTTTAAAGCCATGCAGCAGACTATAGTCGAAACCAATCAGCAGTTAATTGAGACATGTGCTCACATGGATAAGATAATGACTCATCTCAACCAACCTGTTTCAACCACAAGTCCAGATCAAGTTCAAGAGTTCCACCAACTTTCACAAATTGAGTTAAATGGCAATCAGGTGGACAAGGAACTAACATTAGAGGAAGCTTTTGAAACTTTCAGGCAAACTTCAAAGCAAGTGCTCTATGACACTAGAGACTGCTTAAACAGGCCAGTAAATGAGTTGATTAGTGAGCAAGAGAAGAATCCCTTTTCTAGTCAACTAGTTCATGAACCAATGCCGACTCGACCCATGTCCATTCAAGAGCACATCAACTTTCATGAGATGAACAAATGCCAAACTGTTAGACCCAAAGAGCAAATCGTTGGCCATAATGACATGTCTAATCATTCCATCGAGATGCCCTTCGAATCCCAATTATTTCATCTTGATCAATTTGAAGAGCTTGAACATAAGAAGCCTGTTGAGGAAGTTATGAAGGTCCATGAGGTCTACAAACATGATAATGATCCTTAGTGTCTGGATGAAGTGATTAGAAATTATTTGGCTACATATACAACTCATGTGGAGCCAGTTGAATCTTATTGTGAAGATGAATGTGACAATGATGAATTTTTGTTTCAAGAGAAATTTGAGGATGAATTTTCTAAGTTCTGTGAAAAGACAAGTGTTGAGGAGCAGAAAATTGCATCCACTCATATGGAGAAAATGGAACACACTGATCAAAATTGTGAGAATGCCTACATGGATAATGAGCCTTTGTTTCTTGATGATCTTTTTGTTGAAGAGTATGATCACAATGATGAGAAAACATATGTTGAGGATCTTGAGTTTAGAGTTCCCTTTGAGAAAACAAATCTCGATTTGAGTATCTTCACTTTCGATGAGCCAAACAATGATCATACTTTTCAAAACTTGATTCAAGAATCTCTAATTAATCAAAGCTTTGAAACCGTATTTGAAGACGAACTCATATATCTAAGTGAATCGGTTAGGGATGCTTTGGTTAATTACACACCTCCAAAGAAAATTGTTGATTTAAGTTTTGAGGTGATGTTTGAGGATGAGCTTAAATTCGTAGGCAATCATATTGTGGACACTCCAATTATATTGTGTGAAAATGATGAATTTGTGAGGAGGTATGGGAAGAAGAGAAAGAAGAGATGGAGGAAGGTAATGAACAAGCTGGAGAGGATGAAATTAAAGATGACAAAAAGATTAACCTCTCCACTTTGTCCATTAAAGAGAACCCATTGGAATGATGGGAAGAGAGCTCGAGGGTATAGACCTAGAAAGATCTAGGTGTGGGGGAGTTGTGAAATTGTAGATATGTAAATATTTGTTTATTTTTATTTATTTATTTTTTTGTTGAGTCTTTTTATTTCTCTTTTAATTAGTTGAGTTAGTTTTAGTGAGTCTTTTATTTCTCTTTCTCTAACCTTTGTGTCGAGTTTATTACAAGTGATACAGGATAAGCAAGGAGGCATCCATCACACACAAGGAGAATTTTTGTTGCTCCGACAGCTTGATTTTCTAGTGCACTGTGAGTATTTTTAATTCTAGCATACTGTTCATATTTCTATATCTCTTGTATGCTTGAATTGCATGGTCATCATGATTGTGTGCATATTGTGGATGCGTAAATTACATGCTACATTATTTTTATCTCTGTATCCGTTTTAGGTGTGGGGGGGAGATACACATTTTTTTTTCTTTTATGAGTCCTTTTTTTATTTTGTTTTGATTTTAGGGTTTTTTTTAATTTCTTTACTTTATTTTCTTTTAGGAGTCTTAAAAAAAATTTTGAAAAAAAAAATTGAAAATTTTCTGCAAATGATTAACTAGTATGTGAGTGATTTAGTATCCATGAGTGGATTTTAAGGGTAAGATCAAAATGAAAGAGTTATAAAGTCTTAAAATAAAGATTAGAATTTAAAACGGACATACCATCTAAACTTAGTCTAAGTGATTATGTACCCAATAACACTTACACTTTTAAGTTCATAGGCTTGGGATATTGATTACAACTAAAAAAAATTGTGAAAAAAAAGATTTATTATATAGTAAAATAGATATTAATAAGTCTTGTCTTGTGGCCTCAGTTGCTTGAGTAATTAAGTCCGTAGGAGTGTTTTTACACTTATTGCCCTAAGACCATCTGGTTTGGGAGCATTGGCCCAAAGCTCGCTACATGGGTAGCTGAGAAAGCCTAATAGGACAAGATACTATAAAAATATAATAATTTTGATTATCAATTAGCTAGGTATCTTGGCCTCAGGAAGCCTTGGTATCTACGCGAAAGATAGTTAAAAAAAAGAAAATCTAAAAAAAGAAAAAAAGAAAAAAAAGAAAAAAAAAAAAAAGAAAAGAAAAAAAGTATGAGAGTTGTAATTAAATATTCCCAAGCTTAAGAACTATATCACGATCACGGGGTACATAGGATCTGAAACTTAGGACAGGTGGTGTAAAGTTTTGGATTTGAGACTTTATTTTATAGCCAATATGATTTCTTGAATTGAGGTTTTACTTGAAAATGAAACTCATGAAAATTGATGATCTTGCTAACTAGTTAACTAAAAAAAAATGATTTGTTTTTCTTTTCTTGATTTTCGGTTATCCTTATTTTACTTTTATTTATTTCTTAATCTCTAACTTTCTTGGATTTTGTGGGTGTAATCCACTGAAAACCCTCACGAGATAAAACTCGTCCTCTAGGGGTAACCTAGGGGTTTAACGGCTTGTTACACGTGCTAAGTGTAACCGTGATTCCTACGAAAGTGAGTTAGCGTTTTCTTTTTCTTTTTATTAGTTTTGCTCGAGGACTAGCAAAAGATAGGTATGGGGGTATTTGATCAGCATGATTTTGTCACATTTTCATTCCCATATTTATCTATCATTTGTTTATAAATAATGCTACTCTGGTATTTTTAGTCTATTTTGCAGACAAAGTTATTAGGAGAAGACTGGACCACAAAAGACTCTTTCGAGACCGTAAAGCGCGTTAAAAGGAGTTGAAGGCGAGATAGGAGGCTTGACACTGCTGGAATCAACGTCTAAAACTGAGATCAAAGAAATTTACGATCAACTCGGAAGAGATCGAGGCCAGTTGGGAAATAACGTAATTTTGCAAAAGTCAGGGGCTTAAACGCAAAATGGATAGAGATGTAAAGTGCAAAATTAATTTAACGATTCTCCTTGTAATTTTGTAACTATTTTAGACTTTTGTGTAAAATAGCAAAACCCTAGCCTATAAATATACATGTAAAGGCTAGGGTTTGGGGGAGTTTTTTTTCCTAGAGTTTTTATTTTTTAGAATTTTTTCTCTCATAATCAAGCCTTGGATTTTGGCCACTTTTTCAAAGTTATTTTCATCTAATGGAGGTCTCTTCTAATTGCAAGCTCGGTTTTAGAGGTAAGAATTTTATTTACAGCATTTTGTTTTTCTTTTTTCTGAAATTTCTCTTCCTTTTATTGCTGGTTTAATCTTACAATTAAATTTTAAAAGAAAAAAGCAAAAAAAAAAGAATAATTAAAAAAAAAAAAGCTTACAGAGGCGCCAACAGGCACCTCTGTACAGCCACAACAGAGGGCGCATCTTGCGCCCTCCATTTGAAAGAAATGGGCGCCATGCTGGCGCCCCATTTTGAAGAGGAAGGGGGCGGGCCGCCCCTTTCAGGTGAGTTTATTTTTTTTATTTTTTTATTTTTTTTATTAATTTAATTTGATTAGTTTAATTCATTCATATTTGCAATTAATTATTTAATTAAATTCAAATAATTTTAAATTGATTTAATTAGTTTAGGTTATTGTTAGTTTTTTCATGCATAACTAATTTGCTGCAAGCGCTTAGGGGAGATGAACTTAGACTTAATTCTTATGGACCGAGTCATTCTCCTATTTATGACTGTATGCACACCAATTGATCTATGACTTTTAGGAATTAATTTCTAAAATAACTGGATCTTTGACAGGCTATGTATCGGGGGTTAATGGTTCATGCTTAGAGCTTTATTGCCTTTATGTTATTTGTTTAATTTAGTTAATTTATCTTTGATGGACTATATAACTGGATAATAGTTTGTGCTTAAATCTAGTGTTCAGAATTAATGTGTCTCTTAGACATAGAGATTTGGTGTGTAATACAAACTAGTATGGAGACCAAAATTGACCACTTGATGCTAGCTTAGAGGATTCGATCCTAGGTGCTTGACTTTTCTTTTATTATAATTAATTCACATAGCTCACAAAATCCATAAATCTTTTGATTCATTCGTATAGAAGTGTCATAACTAAAAGAACCACCTGTCCCTGTGGACCGACCCTCAAGTGCTACATCGAACGACCGTGCGCTTGCGGTAATTTTAAAACGAGGAGACAGAATCTCCCCATCAAGTTTTTGGCGCCGTTGCCGGGGACACGGTGTTCTATCTTTAGTTTTGGCACCTATACCGGATTGTTAAAAAAAAAAAATCAAAAGCCAAAAAAAAAAATTTAAAAAATAAAACAAAATTTAAAAAAAAAAATTTCTTTCCCCATGGCCTATCCAAATTCATTTGGTTACAATCCATTTTATAGGCCAGACCCTCCTTTCCACCCACCAACCTCTCTTCCAGATTTTAATGAATACATCCATCCCACGAACTACTCATTTTCTTCATATCATCTCATGAGTTGTCATCACTGTCAAGATCCAAATCATCCTTCAGAACAATGTCCTTCGGTAGGGTTTTCGCTGGGACCAGGTCAAAATCAATTTCACACATTTCAAGGACCCACGAGCGAACCTTATTCATCAAACTTCAATTCGGAGGGTTGGAATTGTCCTCAATTTTCATGGGACCAATCATATCAAAATTCTCAACCTAATTGGTCCTATATTGAACCACCACCTCCGTCTTGGGGATTTAACAATGAGCATGAAGAAAGCACATTAGAGAAGAGTTTTAAAGCCATGCAGCAGACTATAGTCGAAACCAATCAGCAGTTAATTGAGACATGTGCTCACATGGATAAGATAATGACTCATCTCAACCAACCTGTTTCAACCACAAGTCCAGATCAAGTTCAAGAGTTCCACCAACTTTCACAAATTGAGTTAAATGGCAATCAGGTGGACAAGGAACTAACATTAGAGGAAGCTTTTGAAACTTTCAGGCAAACTTCAAAGCAAGTGCTCTATGACACTAGAGACTGCTTAAACAGGCCAGTAAATGAGTTGATTAGTGAGCAAGAGAAGAATCCCTTTTCTAGTCAACTAGTTCATGAACCAATGCCGACTCGACCCATGTCCATTCAAGAGCACATCAACTTTCATGAGATGAACAAATGCCAAACTGTTAGACCCAAAGAGCAAATCGTTGGCCATAATGACATGTCTAATCATTCCATCGAGATGCCCTTCGAATCCCAATTATTTCATCTTGATCAATTTGAAGAGCTTGAACATAAGAAGCCTGTTGAGGAAGTTATGAAGGTCCATGAGGTCTACAAACATGATAATGATCCTTAGTGTCTGGATGAAGTGATTAGAAATTATTTGGCTACATATACAACTCATGTGGAGCCAGTTGAATCTTATTGTGAAGATGAATGTGACAATGATGAATTTTTGTTTCAAGAGAAATTTGAGGATGAATTTTCTAAGTTCTGTGAAAAGACAAGTGTTGAGGAGCAGAAAATTGCATCCACTCATATGGAGAAAATGGAACACACTGATCAAAATTGTGAGAATGCCTACATGGATAATGAGCCTTTGTTTCTTGATGATCTTTTTGTTGAAGAGTATGATCACAATGATGAGAAAACATATGTTGAGGATCTTGAGTTTAGAGTTCCCTTTGAGAAAACAAATCTCGATTTGAGTATCTTCACTTTCGATGAGCCAAACAATGATCATACTTTTCAAAACTTGATTCAAGAATCTCTAATTAATCAAAGCTTTGAAACCGTATTTGAAGACGAACTCATATATCTAAGTGAATCGGTTAGGGATGCTTTGGTTAATTACACACCTCCAAAGAAAATTGTTGATTTAAGTTTTGAGGTGATGTTTGAGGATGAGCTTAAATTCGTAGGCAATCATATTGTGGACACTCCAATTATATTGTGTGAAAATGATGAATTTGTGAGGAGGTATGGGAAGAAGAGAAAGAAGAGATGGAGGAAGGTAATGAACAAGCTGGAGAGGATGAAATTAAAGATGACAAAAAGATTAACCTCTCCACTTTGTCCATTAAAGAGAACCCATTGGAATGATGGGAAGAGAGCTCGAGGGTATAGACCTAGAAAGATCTAGGTGTGGGGGAGTTGTGAAATTGTAGATATGTAAATATTTGTTTATTGTTATTTATTTATTTTTTTGTTGAGTCTTTTTATTTCTCTTTTAATTAGTTGAGTTAGTTTTAGTGAGTCTTTTATTTCTCTTTCTCTAACCTTTGTGTCGAGTTTATTACAAGTGATACAGGATAAGCAAGGAGGCATCCATCACACACAAGGAGAATTTTTGTTGCTCCGACAGCTTGATTTTCTAGTGCACTGTGAGTATTTTTAATTCTAGCATACTGTTCATATTTCTATATCTCTTGTATGCTTGAATTGCATGGTCATCATGATTGTGTGCATATTGTGGATGCGTAAATTACATGCTACATTATTTTTATCTCTGTATCCGTTTTAGGTGTGGGGGGGAGATACACATTTTTTTTCTTTTATGAGTCCTTTTTTTATTTTGTTTTGATTTTAGGGTTTTTTTTAATTTCTTTACTTTATTTTCTTTTAGGAGTCTTAAAAAAAATTTTGAAAAAAAAAATTGAAAATTTTCTGCAAATGATTAACTAGTATGTGAGTGATTTAGTATCCATGAGTGGATTTTAAGGGTAAGATCAAAATGAAAGAGTTATAAAGTCTTAAAATAAAGATTAGAATTTAAAACGGACATACCATCTAAACTTAGTCTAAGTGATTATGTACCCAATAACACTTACACTTTTAAGTTCATAGGCTTGGGATATTGATTACAACTAAAAAAAATTGTGAAAAAAAAGATTTATTATATAGTAAAATAGATATTAATAAGTCTTGTCTTGTGGCCTCAGTTGCTTGAGTAATTAAGTCCGTAGGAGTGTTTTTACACTTATTGCCCTAAGACCATCTGGTTTGGGAGCATTGGCCCAAAGCTCGCTACATGGGTAGCTGAGAAAGCCTAATAGGACAAGATACTATAAAAATATAATAATTTTGATTATCAATTAGCTAGGTATCTTGGCCTCAGGAAGCCTTGGTATCTACGCGAAAGATAGTTAAAAAAAAGAAAATCTAAAAAAAGAAAAAAAGAAAAAAAAGAAAAAAAAAAGAAAAGAAAAAAAGTATGAGAGTTGTAATTAAATATTCCCAAGCTTAAGAACTATATCACGATCACGGGGTACATAGGATCTGAAACTTAGGACAGGTGGTGTAAAGTTTTGGATTTGAGACTTTATTTTATAGCCAATATGATTTCTTGAATTGAGGTTTTACTTGAAAATGAAACTCATGAAAATTGATGATCTTGCTAACTAGTTAACTAAAAAAAAATGATTTGTTTTTCTTTTCTTGATTTTCGGTTATCCTTATTTTACTTTTATTTATTTCTTAATCTCTAACTTTCTTGGATTTTGTGGGTGTAATCCACTGAAAACCCTCACGAGATAAAACTCGTCCTCTAGGGGTAACCTAGGGGTTTAACGGCTTGTTACACGTGCTAAGTGTAACCGTGATTCCTACGAAAGTGAGTTAGCGTTTTCTTTTTCTTTTTATTAGTTTTGCTCGAGGACTAGCAAAAGATAGGTATGGGGGTATTTGATCAGCATGATTTTGTCACATTTTCATTCCCATATTTATCTATCATTTGTTTATAAATAATGCTACTCTGGTATTTTTAGTCTATTTTGCAGACAAATTTATTAGGAGAAGACTGGACCACAAAAGACTCTTTCGAGACCGTAAAGCGCGTTAAAAGGAGTTGAAGGCGAGATAGGAGGCTTGACACTGCTGGAATCAACGTCTAAAACTGAGATCAAAGAAATTTACGATCAACTCGGAAGAGATCGAGGCCAGTTGGGAAATAACGTAATTTTGCAAAAGTCAGGGGCTTAAACGCAAAATGGATAGAGATGTAAAGTGCAAAATTAATTTAACGATTCTCCTTGTAATTTTGTAACTATTTTAGACTTTTGTGTAAAATAGCAAAACCCTAGCCTATAAATATACATGTAAAGGCTAGGGTTTGGGGGAGTTTTTTTTCCTAGAGTTTTTATTTTTAGAATTTTTTCTCTCATAATCAAGCCTTGGATTTTGGCCACTTTTTCAAAGTTATTTTCATCTAATGGAGGTCTCTTCTAATTGCAAGCTCGGTTTTAGAGGTAAGAATTTTATTTACAGCATTTTGTTTTTCTTTTTTCTGAAATTTCTCTTCCTTTTATTGCTGGTTTAATCTTACAATTAAATTTTAAAAGAAAAAAGCAAAAAAAAAAGAATAATTAAAAAAAAAAAAGCTTACAGAGGCGCCAACAGGCACCTCTGTACAGCCACAACAGAGGGCGCATCCTGCGCCCTCCATTTGAAAGAAATGGGCGCCATGCTGGCGCCCCATTTTGAAGAGGAAGGGGGCGGGCCGCCCCTTTCAGGTGAGTTTATTTTTTTTATTTTTTTATTTTTTTTATTAATTTAATTTGATTAGTTTAATTCATTCATATTTGCAATTAGTTATTTAATTAAATTCAAATAATTTTAAATTGATTTAATTAGTTTAGGTTATTGTTAGTTTTTTCATGCATAACTAATTTGCTGCAAGCGCTTAGGGGAGATGAACTTAGACTTAATTCTTATGGACCGAGTCATTCTCCTATTTATGACTGTATGCACACCAATTGATCTATGACTTTTAGGAATTAATTTCTAAAATAACTGGATCTTTGACAGGCTATGTATCGGGGGTTAATGGTTCATGCTTAGAGCTTTATTGCCTTTATGTTATTTGTTTAATTTAGTTAATTTATCTTTGATGGACTATATAACTGGATAATAGTTTGTGCTTAAATCTAGTGTTCAGAATTAATGTGCCTCTTAGACATAGAGATTTGGTGTGTAATACAAACTAGTATGGAGACCAAAATTGACCACTTGATGCTAGCTTAGAGGATTCGATCCTAGGTGCTTGACTTTTCTTTTATTATAATTAATTCACATAGCTCACAAAATCCATAAATCTTTTGATTCATTCGTATAGAAGTGTCATAACTAAAAGAACCACCTGTCCCTGTGGACCGACCCTCAAGTGCTACATCGAACGACCGTGCGCTTGCGGTAATTTTAAAACGAGGAGACAGAATCTCCCCATCAAGTTTTTGGCGCCGTTGCCGGGGACACGGTGTTCTATCTTTAGTTTTGGCACCTATACCGGATTGTTAAAAAAAAAAAATCAAAAGCCAAAAAAAAATTTAAAAAATAAAACAAATTTTAAAAAAAAAATTTCTTTCCCCATGGCCTATCCAAATTCATTTGGTTACAATCCATTTTATAGGCCAGACCCTCCTTTCCACCCACCAACCTCTCTTCCAGATTTTAATGAATACATCCATCCCACGAACTACTCATTTTCTTCATATCATCCCATGAGTTGTCATCACTGTCAAGATCCAAATCATCCTTCAGAACAATGTCCTTTGGTAGGGTTTTCGCTGGGACCAGGTCAAAATCAATTTCACACATTTCAAGGACCCACGAGCGAACCTTATCCATCAAACTTCAATTCGGAGGGTTGGAATTGTCCTCAATTTTCATGGGACCAATCATATCAAAATTCTCAACCTAATTGGTCCTATATTGAACCACCACCTCCGTCTTGGGGATTTAACAATGAGCATGAAGAAAGCACATTAGAGAAGAGTTTTAAAGCCATGCAGCAGACTATAGTCGAAACCAATCAGCAGTTAATTGAGGCATGTGCTCACATGGATAAGATAATGACTCATCTCAACCAACCTGTTTCAACCACAAGTCCAGATCAAGTTCAAGAGTTCCACCAACTTTCACAAATTGAGTTAAATGGCAATCAGGTGGACAAGGAACTAACATTAGAGGAAGCTTTTGAAACTTTCAGGCAAACTTCAAAGCAAGTGCTCTATGACACTAGAGACTGCTTAAACAGGCCAGTAAATGAGTTGGTTAGTGAGCAAGAGAAGAATCCCTTTTCTAGTCAACTAGTTCATGAACCAATGCCGACTCGACCCATGTCCATTCAAGAGCACATCAACTTTCATGAGATGAAAAAATGCCAAACTGTTAGACCCAAAGAGCAAATCGTTGGCCATAATGACATGTCTAATCATTCCATCGAGATGCCCTTCGAGTCCCAATTATTTCATCTTGATCAATTTGAAGAGCTTGAACATAAGAAGCCTGTTGAGGAAGTTGTGAAGGTCCATGAGGTCTACAAACATGATAATGATCCTTAGTGTCTGGATGAAGTGATTAGAAATTATTTGGCTACATATACAACTCATGTGGAGCCAGTTGAATCTTATTGTAAAGATGAATGTGACAATGATGAATTTTTGTTTCAAGAGAAATTTGAGGATGAATTTTCTAAGTTCTGTGAAAAGACAAGTGTTGAGGAGCAGAAAATTGCATCCACTCATATGGAGAAAATGGAACACACTGATCAAAATTGTGAGAATGCCTACATGGATAATGAGCCTTTGTTTCTTGATGATCTTTTTGTTGAAGAGTATGATCACAATGATGAGAAAACATGTGTTGAGGATCTTGAGTTTAGAGTTCCCTTTGAGAAAACAAATCTCGATTTGAGTATCTTCACTTTCGATGAGCCAAACAATGATCATACTTTTCAAAACTTGATTCAAGAATCTCTAATTAATCAAAGCTTTGAAACCGTATTTGAAGACGAACTCATATATCTAAATGAATCGGTTAGGGATGCTTTGGTTAATTACACACCTCCAAAGAAAATTGTTGATTTAAGTTTTGAGGTGATGTTTGAGGATGAGCTTAAATTCATAGGCAATCATATTGTGGACACTCCAATTATATTGTGTGAAAATGATGAATTTGTGAGGAGGTATGGGAAGAAGAGAAAGAAGAGATGGAGGAAGGTAATGAACAAGCTGGAGAGGATGAAATTAAAGATGACAAAAAGATTAACCTCTCCACTTTGTCCATTAAAGAGAACCCATTGGAATGATAGGAAGAGAGCTCGAGGGTATAGACCTAGAAAGATCTAGGTGTGGGGGAGTTGTGAAATTGTAGATATGTAAATATTTGTTTATTTTTATTTATTTATTTTTTTTGTTGAGTCTTTTTATTTCTCTTTTAATTAGTTGAGTCAGTTTTAGTGAGTCTTTTATTTCTCTTTCTCTAACCTTTGTGTCGAGTTTATTATAAGTGATACAGGATAAGCAAGGAGGCATCCATCACACACAAGGAGAATTTTTGTTGCTCCGACAGCTTGATTTTCTAGTGCACTGTGAGTATTTTTAATTCTAGCATACTGTTCATATTTCTATATCTCTTGTATGCTTGAATTGCATGGTCATCATTGTGTGCATATTGTGGATGCGTAAATTACATGCTACATTATTTTATCTCTGTATCCATTTTAGGTGTGGGGGGGAGATACACATTTTTTTTCTTTTATAAGTCCTTTTTTTATTTTGTTTTGATTTTAGGGTTTTTTTTAATTTCTTTACTTTATTTTCTTTAGGAGTCTTAAAAAAAAAATTTTGAAAAAAAAAATTGAAAATTTTCTGCAAATGATTAACTAGTATGTGAGTGATTTAGTATCCATGAGTGGATTTTAAGGGTAAGATCAAAATGAAAGAGTCATAAAGTCTTAAAATAAAGATTAGAATTTAAAACGGACATACCATCTAAACTTAGTCTAAGTGATTATGTACCCAATAACACTTACACTTTTAAGTTCATAGGCTTGGGATATTGATTACAACTAAAAAAAATTGTGAAAAAAAAAGATTTATTATATAGTAAAATAGATATTAATAAGTCTTGTCTTGTGGCCTCAGTTGCTTGAGTAATTAAGTCCGTAGGAGTGTTTTTACACTTATTGCCCTAAGACCATCTGGTTTGGGAGCATTGGCCCAAAGCTCGCTACATGGGTAGCTGAGAAAGCCTAATAGGACAAGATACTATAAAAATATAATAATTTTGATTATCAATTAGCTAGGTATCTTGGCCTCAGGAAGCCTTGGTATCTACGCGAAAGATAGTTAAAAAAAAAGAAAATCTAAAAAAAAGAAAAAAAGAAAAAAAAGAAAAAAGAAAAGAAAAAAAAAGTATGAGAGTTGTAATTAAATATTCCCAAGCTTAAGAACTATATCACGATCACGGGGTATATAGGATCTGAAACTTAGGACAGGTGGTGTAAAGTTTTGGATTTGAGACTTTATTTTATAGCCAATATGATTTCTTGAATTGAGGTTTTACTTGAAAATGAAACTCATGGAAATTGATGATCTTGCTAACTAGTTAAATAAAAAAAATGATTTGTTTTTCTTTTCTTGATTTTCGGTTATCCTTATTTTACTTTTATTTATTTCTTAATCTCTAACTTTCTTGGATTTTGTGGGTGTAATCCACTGAAAACCCTCACGAGACAAAACTCGTCCTCTAGGGGTAACCTAGGGGTTTAACGGCTTGTTACACGTGCTAAGTGTAACCGTGATTCCTACGAAAGTGAGTTAGCGTTTTCTTTTTCTTTTTATTAGTTTTGCTCGAGGACTAGCAAAAGATAGGTATGGGGGTATTTGATCAGCATGATTTTGTCACATTTTCATTCCCATATTTATCTATCATTTGTTTATAAATAATGCTACTCGGGTATTTTTAGTCTATTTTGCAGACAAAGTTATTAGGAGAAGACTGGACCACAAAAGACTCTTTCGAGACCGTAAAGCGCGTTAAAAGGAGTTGAAGGCGAGATAGGAGGCTTGACACTGCTGGAATCAACGTCTAAAACTGAGATCAAAGAAATTTACGATCAACTCGGAAGAGATCGAGGCCAGTTGGGAAATAACGTAATTTTGCAAAAGTCAGGGGCTTAAACGCAAAATGGATAGAGATGTAAAGTGCAAAATTAATTTAACGATTCTCCTTGTAATTTTGTAACTATTTTAGACTTTTGTGTTAAATAGCAAAACCCTAGCCTATAAATATACATGTAAAGGCTAGGGTTTGGGGGAGTTTTTTTCCTAGGGTTTTTATTTTTTAGAATTTTTTCTCTCATAATCAAGCCTTGGATTTTGGCCACTTTTTCAAAGTTATTTTCATCTAATGGAGGTCTCTTCTAATTGCAAGCTCAGTTTTAGAGGTAAGAATTTTATTTACAGCATTTTGTTTTTCTTTTTTCTGAAATTTCTCTTCCTTTTATTGCTGGTTTAATCTTACAATTAAATTTTAAAAGAAAAAAGCAAAAAAAAAGAATAATTAAAAAAAAAAGCTTACAGAGGCGCCAACAGGCGCCTCTGTACAGCCACAACAGAGGGCGCATCCTGCGCCCTCCATTTGAAATGGCGCCCCATTTTGAAGAGGAAGGGGGCGGGCCGCCCCTTTCAGGTGAGTTTATTTTTTTTATTTTTTTATTTTTTTATTAATTTAATTTGATTAGTTTAATTCATTCATATTTGCAATTAATTATTTAATTAAATTCAAATAATTTTAAATTGATTTAATTAGTTTAGGTTATTGTTAGTTTTTTCATGCATAACTAATTTGCTGCAAGCGTTTAGGGGAGATGAACTTAGACTTAATTCTTATGGACCGAGTCATTCTCCTATTTATGACTGTATGCACACCAATTGATCTATGACTTTTAGGAATTAATTTCTAAAATAACTGGATCTTTGACAGGCTATATATCGGGGGTTAATGGTTCATGCTTAGAGCTTTATTGCCTTTATGTTATTTGTTTAATTTAGTTAATTTATCTTTGATGGACTATGTAACTGGATAATAGTTTGTACTTAAATCTAGTGTTCAGAATTAATGTGCCTCTTAGACATAGAGATTTGGTGTGTAATACAAACTAGTATGGAGACCAAAATTGACCACTTGATGCTAGCTTAGAGGATTCGATCCTAGGTGCTTGACTTTTCTTTTATTATAATTAATTCACATAGCTCACAAAATCCATAAATCTTTTGATTCATTCGTGTAGAAGTGTCATAACCAAAAGAACCACCTGTCCCTGTGGACCGACCCTCAAGTGCTACATCGAACGACCGTGCGCTTGCGGTAATTTTAAAACGAGGAGACAGAATCTCCCATCAGGGACCGCATGGACTGGGTTGACCCATTGACTAATAGAAATGGGATAAATTATCCTGTCATCTAAAAGTTTCACTATTTCAGCTCAAACGGCTTCTTTCATGATAAACTTTAACCTACACTACGGGTCCCTCTTTGGTTTCGCATCTTCATTTAGGTGGATGCGGTGTTGAACTATTAGCAGGACTTAATCCCTTTATGTCGGTCATCGTCCAACCAATGTCTTTCTTATGTTTTCTAATGATCATCATACAGTTTTCTTCTTGCCCACCAGTCAAGTCATATGCAACAATGACTGGAAGAGTTTCTTGTTCACCTAGGTAGGCGTACTTGAGATATTTAGGCAAGGTTTTGAGTTCTAAGGGGATGACTCAAAAGATGGAGGAGTCAAGCTTGTTGTCTCCGCATAAAATGAACTTGGGCATGATGCCCACTGAACTGTAGAAGATAATCTCATTAAGGCTTAAATCATCGAATCCCAACTCGTTATCACACTCAACTTCTAATTCCATCTCCTCATTGTTCTCACTCGTTTAGTTTTCAATGAGGTTCACCTTAAAAGATTGATCATCCACATCATCGGGCTGACTTCCTAGGTGGAAAACATTGACTTTCTTAGTCAGTTCCCCAAAGGTCAGTCTCATGGATTCGTTCTTACAATTGATGATTGCATTTGCAGTAGAAAAGAACCGGCGTTCTAGGATAACATAAGTTGAACGTCGGTTTGAGACTTAGGATTTGACACTGGTTGGGTGTCAAGGACAATAAAATCTACTGGGTAGATGAATTCTCTAATCCGGATGAGGACATAGGTTACTTCTCCTTTTGGAACTTTGACAAACCGGTTAGCTAGTTGGATCGTAACTTAAGTAGGGCTAAGTTTGCCCAACCCAAGTTATTAGTATACTGAGAAAGGGAGTAAGTTGATACATGCTCTTAAATTAAGAAGTGCTCGATTAATTTCTATTTGACCTATTGTGTAATAGATGGTGGGACAACTCCGATCCTTGTACTTGACGGGGATCAGATTGGACAATAGCTCATAATATTAGTGGCTAGAAAAATCCTTTTTGGCACATTAGTCTTTCTCTTCTTGGTGCACATGTCCTTAAGGAATTTGGCATAGTTGGGGACTTGTTTGATTGCATTAAGGCGACACACATTAATTTTTACTTGATTAAAGATATCACGTATTTTTTTTATTTGTGCATTAATGTTATTCCTAAGCCTATTTGGAAATGGGGCTCTAATCTTATGCACCTGCTCGGCTGACTTATATACAAAGTTTGGAGGAGCGGAGCTAGAAGGAATGGGTGCTTGTATTGTGTTCGATGATGTTGAACTTGATTATCAACTTGTCTTCCCAACCTTAATGTATGAATCATATTACACTGATTTAGATCTTGAACCTCATTGACTTAGCTAAAGTTCTAGGGTTTGACAATGGTTAACTAGGAAAAGTTCCTTTTTGTCTTTCACAATTGGATTAGCTTGCTAATTGACTTAATTGTTCTCTATCCTAAGCATGACTTGAATCAGTGTGTCTTGGCTCTTGTTAAAGGTATCCATCCTTCTTTCCACGTTGGATAACTGATGTTGGAAAGAAAGTGGTGAAACTTGATTGGGAAAATTTTGTTGATTATGGGATGGTTGGAAATTGTTAGAGAAGTTGGGCCTTACTTGATTATTGGTTTTTTGGGTCCACGAGAAATTTGGATGATTTCTCTAACTGGGATTGTAGGTTTGCTAATTTGGATTGTTGGTGGGCTTTGTGAAAGCTGCATTCATGGGTTTGGACAACGTTTGATGAGCAAGGAAAACAGAACACTCTTCAAACATGTGGTTCATAATTTGACAGTAAGTATAGCACGCATATGTGGATTGTTTTGGGCTGACTTGGTTTCCCAGGGCTGGCACCTTAGTTTCTAAGGCTTCTAGTCTTCGGGAGATACTATCAAACTTAGCCTCATATGCTATGAATGCTCTATCGGATGGAGACCTCTTTACGAAGAGATAGGGTTTGCAGTCTTAGACTCTTCGAGGGTAGGTTCCCATTGGAGGAATTTTTCTGCTAGGTCTTAATAAATTTCCCACCCTTCATGTTCATTTGCTTTTAAGAATCTTCCTTGACTCATGATTTCTAGGAGAGTCTTGTTTTGATAATCTAGACCATCGTAGAGAATTTGGCATAGCTGCCACTTCTTTACGCCATGATGAGGGCATTAGACAAGAAAGTGTTTGAAATGTTCGAAATATTTTCAAAACAGTTCTTTGGGTTCTTGCTGCACTGCATTATGTTTTTCCTAATAAGCGTTGTCTTGTAGATAGGGTAGAACCTTTTTAAGAAGACCTTTGCAAAATCATCCCAAGTTGTAATAGAGTTTTCTGATAAACTGTATAGCCATCTCTTGGCTACGTCCTTAAAGGCAAAAGGGACAAAACATAGCTTGATGGTATCGTCACTTAATTGTGGTATTTTCATCATAACACATACCTCCTCAAATTCTCTTATGAACAAATATGCATCTTCAGACTCTAGAACATGATATTTCGGGAGAGTATTTATAAATTGTGGTTTAAACTCAAATTTGTCACTATCAGCTTCGGGAAGCTGAATGGAAGATGGAAGAGATGTCCTAATAGGATAGAACCTGTCCTGCAAGGATATTGTTTGTGTCATTTTGTGATTAGGTTTAGGTAGTGAAATGTTTCTAGTTAATGTAGAAGTAGCTGGGTCTCTTGACCAGGCTGACATACACAATCAATAGCAAAAAATAATCACACCAAAAAGTCAAAGTCAAAATTAACTAAGACTATTCTAAGGTAGACTTAGGCCTAGATGACTCCTAACTTTAGATTATCTGCGGGAGGTATGTTGCTGAATCAGAACACGAGTTAATCAGCCAGGTAGGTGGCAAGATTGGTTGGAGGTATCCATCAAAGACAGACCTAATTAAGTCAAACCACCAACCTTCGAGATTTCGCCTCTCAATCCCCTACCTAGTCACCGATTTGATAAGAGTCAAATTCAAACAACTTTCTTCTTGGGTTAATCTCCGAGTGAGTCCGAGAAGTCCTTAAGGCCATTATCTATTAAAATTTTAGATTAAGTTTTGGTTGTGAGTGCAGATGTTGTTTGTGGGCCAAGGAAGGGTAATGACTTCCCACCTTATCTTGTTAGGAGTTTTGCTCTTAAGTTGATTTAGCGCCAGTATACAAAATAATAGAATAGTATCACTCAAAGCAATTAAATCACCACAAGTGTTTCCTAATCTAGATACTATGCAGACTTATATCGATCTCCAACACTCTTCGACAGTAATTGAAATTTTAAAATAAAAAAAGACAAATGTCTAAGTGCAAGTCTATCTGATTTTTAAATTTCAATCAAGAGTTATTGTTATTGTTAGACACAGTATTTAGATATGCTATAACAAAATCTAACAATTGCAGCAGATACAAAATTCAGATTCAATGACTATAGAAGAAAATAGAAACCCTAACTCATTAGGACTGCGGCATTTTGCAGCTATGGCCGCGTTTTCGTGGCTTTCCTGAAGCCTCTGGTGTTCTGCCTTTTAGGGCAGTCTCTATGAAGTGCTTCTAATTCTTTGCAGATACCAACTTTTTGTAACTGTCCCTGTACACACAAATAGAGAAGAATTTAGTTAGAAAATAATGTATACTATTCCCTCCCCGGCAATGCTCCAAAATTTAATTACCAAAAGCATAGAGTTTAGGAAAGTGTTTATCTGATTTATACTAACTCTGATTCTTGCAATTAACCATGTAGCGAGAGCTATACGGGTCGAACCTCAGGGAGAGAGCAATGGAAGTGTTTCAGTATTATTGTTTTCTTACATTTTCTTCTTTTGTTTGTAGAACTTAAAGAAAAAGATTGGTTGGAAAAATTTGGTTTTTATCAATGTAGAGAAAGATCACAACCTGTTAATAATCTACCACCATAAACAAATAATACCAACTAGAGATTACCTTCATGCTAAACCCTAAACATGATAAATTTCTCTAGGATTCAAGTAAAACACATAAAACAAATAATAAGATTCTAATTGAAATACAACTAATTAAAATTAACATTAAAATATCAAGACAATGGTCAAGTATAGATTAAGAATAATAGTTGAACAGTACTAGCAAGTAGTTGACCTAATTATCATCATCATGTGCCTTCAAGATAAACTTAGAGTTTAAGCAAGCATTGAATTTAACTGGGTTATCTATTCAATACTATAGGTCCATGGTGGTGATATCAACAAGTCATGAAAAGGGGATTTAGTTACTCATGATAGAAGAGAAACAAAGCAAGATTTTTGAATAATATTGCATGATGCAAAATAAAGAGGAAAAGCAAGTAAATAACAAAAGAGATATGAAAAGAATAAAAGCACCTTATATTGATCTGTCACCTTGAATTATAATGGCTTCTCCTTCTTACAAATTTTCTTCAAAGTAAAAAAATTTGCAAATATAATGGAAATTCAAAAAGAAAATAGATCTAAAAAAATCCTAAACTTGATTATCTGAGATGCCTTTCTTCTGTTGCTTTGCAAGGGTATTTATAGGAGATCCCAGTAGTAGAATCCTTGTAGAATACTTTCCTAAACCGTCACGCTTGCGGCGACAGAAACGTAGCATTCCCGTGGCAAAAAAAGGGGAGGCATGACCTTTTTTTGGATTCTGGGTACGTGTTTTGGTGCATGGCTTCATCTCGTCCATCATCTGAAGATCTATCCTTAGAAATTTTGTTTGCATTTAAAATAACCTTGTTTCCTAGATAACTTAGGAAATAAGTTATCTATAAATCTGAGTTTTAAACTTGAATTCTCTTCTTTATCTTTGATTTGGGAATCAAGAAGCTTAATTTAAATTGACTTTCTCCTTTATCTCTGATTTAAGATAGGATAATCTCTGAATTAACTTGGGCTTGATGGGCTCTTTGGGCTTTTCTTTAACTTGTGCGCTTCTTTTGGACTCTTTTCTTTTCTCTTTTTAATTATCGAGACCTGCACATTACTAAACAATAAAACTATTAAATAGCAGTGTTTTATAAAAACTAAACATAAAAATGTGACTAAAAATATTCACTTTTGATGAACAATCAAATATCATTGACCAATCAGAAATCAAATGGATAAACATGGATACCAATTAGCAAAGCAACTTGAAATGTAGATATTGTCATAATTGTTACCAATTGAAATATGAATATTTGCTAAAAAAA